>JAVIWB010000741.1:0-5000 GCA_031893035.1 Dermolepida albohirtum
TGGTGCTCCATCTTGCTGGAACCACATCGTATTTGCTGGAACTTGTGGGTTTGCTAGATCAGGATATAAGTTTATCAAAGCTGGCACGAGATTATTTTGAAGCAATGCTAAATAATTGTCGCCATTCAAATTTCCATCAATGAAAAAAGGACCTACGATATGATCTCCAACAATTCCTGCCCAAACATTAACCTTCTCAGGGTATTGCGTATGTTCTTCCCTCATCCATTGAGGATTTTCCTTGGACCAATAGCGACAATTTTGACGATTAGCATGACCGTGAAGCGTAAAGGTACACTCATCAGAAAATAAAATATGTTCTAATTGGATCACATTGTTATCTAACATTGTCATCATTTGTTCACAAAAATACGTTCTCCTATCAAAGTCGTCTTCCATGAGCACCTGAGTTGGTATAATTTTAGAGGGATGCATTTTATTTTCTTTTAATGTGCGAGTAATCGATGAATGGCAAACATCGAACATTGACGCTGCTTGTCTACTAGAAGTATGCGGGTTTTCTTCAAATTCAAGCACAATATCCAGTTTGGTATCATTACTTACTGCATTCGCAGCTGCTTTTTTTATTTGCCTTACATGTCCAAACTCGCGAAACTGCTTTTCTATTTTACTAATTGTTCCTTGGGATGTAGGCGGAAAATTTAGAAATTTCTCATGAAATAAGTGAGCAGCTTCCATTTCTGTCCGTATGTTATCTCCATAACCAATCATCTGCGGAATTGTTATTTTGTGCATTTCTGTTAAATGAACCATTTTGCTGAAATGTAGTTAACGAAATTCAAACAGTTATGACACTAACAACACTATGATACTGACAACACTTTGCTAAGGCAAGGTATTTTAAAACGAAGTACAAGTACAATTAAAGATTTTCACTTAATAGTTCGGCAAACAAACTATTATGTGAAAATCTTATTTTAATTGTAAACAAAATTATTAATCTGAAAACATTTAATATTTCCGAAACAGTCGTAGATAGGTATAGGACATTGTACATGAAATATGTCTGGAATTTTCTAAAGAATCCAAAAATTTAATATTTGACAGGGTGTTGTATTTAAAATAAGAAAGTTGGTATTGACCACTTTTACATGACACACCCTGTATATAAACTTTTTATTTAAAAAAATACGCAACTAAAAATCCCAATCGACGTGTCCGAGCGTTTTTTCGAACACCCTTCCATTTAATTATTATCGAATTTACTCCATTTGGCTGATACACACTGTATGCATCTCCACATACCGAACACGTTCTATTCAAAATAAAATTGTGTAAAACATTTATGTGTTTTATTTCGATTAAATAGGGCTCTCACCATGGAGTACCTCAACAGTAAGATACATGTATGACATTTATGTGTTTTATTTCAATTAAATAGGGCTCTCAAACCAGGGAGTACCTCAACAATAAGGTACATATAAAATGCGTGTTGAGTTTTTGGATTTTAACAGAGACTAAAGTAATGTTCTCTTATTGTTTATTGCGGTCCATCTTCGAACTGTTCTCTACTAATTTCTACTTCTTCCATACAAGATCTTTAAAAATTTTGACAATCCTATAGATCCTCCATTTAACTTAAGGAATATTTGTATCTTAATAAGTCAATCTCAAATTAAGTCTATTGCCTTCGCTTTATAATCTGGCTTTAATGATTTTTCTGGAGCAGATTTTTTATTGATCTTTATACACATCTACATAATATTTTTACACTCGCTTTCGTTCGAATAAATTTTGAAGAATATTTAATATAAGTGAAGAAAATTCTACACCTTTACCTAAATATTTACACAGGCGGCAATTATTGAAACCAATGCAATGTGAGATATTTAGATTGCATTGATGTATTATTTGTACAAATAGACTGTTGTTTTATGCGTACCAACGTTCGAACAGTTAATATATTCACACGTATGCACATGTTCCGATATGAATATACATAAACGTGACATATGCACACATGTTAAAACAAGAGTTTGTTGAGCGTTCTCACGTTGACCTATTAGACACCACTTTAAACTGATAATTCGTTTATTTTTTAGACGTTTTTGTTTCGGATATTTGAGAACCGTGCAGTTTTTGTTTCTAAACTATGAAATCGATTGTTAATTCCGATGCATGCAAAACTAGGAATCCAAAAGAGAAAATGAACTGTAATAGAATACATAAAATATTTTCTGGAAATTTGTAAAGCTACATTTACATTAAGAAAGCCATATTTGAAAGTAAATTATAGTTACAGATCCATATAACTCAAATTATTTATTATTGGGTTGGCAACTAAGTACTTTCGGTTTTGTGGTATATAATAAAACACTTTTTTTTTAAACAAAGAATAGTTTTTAATCAATTATATATTTTCCATTTTGCTCAATGACCTTTTGCCATCTTTCTTTCAGCTGCATGATTCCGCGCTCATAAAATTTCTGGTCCTTATCAGCAACAAACTGAACCAGGTGCGAGTGAAGGGCAACGTCATTCGTGAAAGTTTTACCATTCAAAGAATTCTGCAAACTTCGAAATAAATGGTAATCAGATGGTGCTAGATCAGAGCTGTATGGGGGATGTGGCATCACTTCCCAGCCAAGCTCCAATAGTTTCGCACGAGTTGCCAAAGATGTGTGAGGACTTGCATTATCTTGGTGGAAAACTACATCTTTCCGATTTGACAATTCTGGCCGTTTTTCTTTGATTGCTTCATCCAGTTTTATTAATTGTTGACAGTAAACATCAGAATTGATCGTTTGGTTCCTTGGAAGCAGCTCAAAAAACACAACATCTTTGCAATCCCACCAAACTGACAGCATGATCTTTTTTGGATGCAATTCAACTTTCGATGTGGTTTGAGCTGGTTTATCGTGTTTGCTCCATGATCGTTTTCGAACTATGTTACTGTACAGGACCCATTTTTCATTATCAGTAATGATTCTTTTTAAGAAAGGGTTGGTTTCATTTCGTCTAAGGTGCATATTGCAAAAGTTGATTCTTTGTGTTAAATGAATTTCTTTCAATTCGTGAGGTACCCATATATCAAGCTTCTTAACTAGCCCAAGACATTTTAAACGTTTTTCAATTGTTGTGTGCGATACATGTAGCCTTCCCGCAACCTCTCGAACAGCTATATGACGATCCTCTTCAATTATGACTTTGATTTGGTCATCATCAACTTCAGTAGGCCGATCAGAACGTTGCTCATCTTTGAGGGAAAAATCTCCAGAACGGAATTTTTTATACCAATTCTGACACGTGCGCTCTGTTAAGCAATTAGAACCATAAACTTCACATATCTTTTTGTGAGCCGCAGCAGCTTTCTTTCCCTTACGGAAATAAAATAGTAAAATATGTCGAAAATGTTCGTTTCTGCACTCCATTTGAAATTAACCAACAACTAATAGCTTTAAAATAAATCACGCACTACTTGCTTCTGAAGTTACGTCAATGTGACTAGCATCACGCGACAAACGGTAAAGTACAGCACTAACATACGTTATACAAAGAATGAAGCAACGCCCTCTATCAGTAAAAACCGAAAGTACTTAGTTGCCAACCCAATATATTAAATTGAAAATTAGAATTCTTGCTATTTCATCGTAAGGTATAGTAACAGAAATTAATTCAAAATTTCTGTGCTAGCACCACTCGAACCTGTATCTGCCGTTTGTTCCAATTCAACATTTTCAATTAATATCTGTTATTATAGTTAACGATGGTGTAGCAGGAAATACAAATAATAATTAATTTACCATCGTGAAACGGTTAATTTTATATTTGTACATTTATTATTTATTATTATAATTATTTCTAGAGCAGCTATAGCATCCTACGTAATTTTAACAAACATTCTTACATATGTACACGTTACTATGTAATAATATAAGTTTGTTATTGGATTTTTCTGTTTGTCTGATATAAAAAAAATTGAGGTTTCCGTCAAAATGATAAGTTTCGGGTTTACCCTTGCAATACGTAAAATAGTATTTCTGAGCAAGTAGAATACAAACTCGCTACTTTCTACAGTAAAACCATTGAAATTTTGGAGGTAATCGATTTAAACATTCAGAAGGTCACGTTTTGACATGATTTTTTAAGTTTCGCATTCATTGAGGATTAAGCCAAAAATGTTAGATAAATTTAGACATCGAAATCGTTTTTGGCATCTTCAGAAATGCCAGCACACGAATGTTTATTAATATATAATAATTATCAAAAAATACTATTTTTTTCGAGTATACCCCTTTGAAAAAATTGAAATTTTCGTCAAAATGAAAAGTTTCGTATTTAGCCCTTGCAATACGTAAAGCAATAGTTCTCAGCTAGCAGAATACAAATTCATTACTTCTTAAAGTAAACCCATTCAAATTTTGGAGATAATCGATTTAAATATTCAGGTGACATTTTGACATGATTCCTTAAGATTCCTTTTCTGAGTATTAAGCCAAAAATGTTAGATAAATTTAGACATCGGAATCGCTTCTAGGCACCTTGGGAAATGCCAGTACGCGAGCATTTGTTAATATATAATAACTTTCGAAAAATACCAATTTTTGCAAGTACACCCCTTTGAAAAAATTGAAATTTTCGTCAAGATGAAAAGTTTCGAATTTAGCTTTTGCAATAAGTAAAGCAATACTTCTCAGCTGGCAGAATACATATTCACTACTTTTCATAGTAAAACCATTCAAATTTTGGAGATAATTGATTTAAACATTCAGAAGTTCACTTTTTGATATATAACAGGTGAACTTAAGAGGCTATAAGTTCCCCTATTCTCTGGGGATTAAGCCAAAAGTGTTAGGTAACTTTAAATATCAGAATCGATTTGGGCACCTAAAGAAGTGCCAGCACACGAATGTTTGTCAATATATAATAACTTTCAATTTGAAATTTTTGTCAAAATGAAAAGTTTCAAATTTAACCTTTACGATACGTAAAATATTAGTTCTGAGCAAACAGAATACAAACTCACTGCGTTTTATAGT
>JAVIWB010000741.1:7500-178187 GCA_031893035.1 Dermolepida albohirtum
TTCCAGGTCCTGTAATGTCAAAAAGTAATCGATGAATATTGACTGACACTTCAATCCAAAGATTTGATAACTCCCAACGATTTTCTTTGGAGATACTTATTCCCTTTTAAATTACGCCATTCAAAAACAATATCGGCCTGAATCATATTATTCGCACTATAAAAGTTAATGACTGTCAAGTGTAAGAACTACCCATTATAGTCTAAGCAAGAATAATTTGTGTTTCGCCAATTTTTTAGAATAAATGAAAATTAATTCAATTATCTTTAAAGAACAGAATATACATAGTCTATTCAAGAGAAAAAACAGAAGCTTATTATTTTGGTAAAATTCATTTATTTTATTCCAAATAGTCGCCTTCGGCTTCAATACAACGTTTTTTTCAAAAACGTCGTTTCCAAAAACTTTGAAATACTCAGATCCTTCTAAATTATGATTTCCTCATTCTATATTCTTTCAAATAAAATCGCCTATAATTTTATTTACTTTTAATGAACACAATCGGTCGTAGAGAAAACCGAGCTTTTTTAAAATAAAAACAAAGGCTTACTATTTTGGTAAAATTCTTTTATTTTATGCAAAGAAGCCGTCCTCGGCTTCAATACAACGTTTTGCTGGGTCAATTAGCATGTCGAATAAATTTTTAAGTTTATCTTTAGAGATGTCCTTCAAGATCGCGGTCGACGCCTTTTTAATGGCTTCGACGTCGGCATAACGGTGTCCTTTCATCGCCAAATGTAGTTTGGAGAATAAATAGAAATCACAGGGCGCCAACTCCAGTGAACACGGTGAATGGTTGATGGTTAAAATGCCATTTGTAGTTAGAAAATTAGTAATAAACATCGAGCGATGAAATGGTGTTTTACAACACCAACATAATATACAGCATTAACTGTTTGACTGGTTGGTACAAGCTCTTTGTGGACTATGCCTTTCGAATCATAAAAACAAATCAACATCGTCTTCACTTTCGACTTCTCCAAAAGTTTTTTTCAGTCTTTCGTCGCTTGGATGTTTCCATTCAGAGCTTTGACACTTGGTGTGTGGATCATGAAAACACCACGTCTCATCGCCAGTTGCAATAGAATACATGAAGTGTCCGTCCTCTTTTGAGTCTTTAATTAAGTCTGTACAATATTGAATTCAGATAGCTTATAGGGCACAGACCTTGTACAAATTTTTCTCAATTCCAAATGCTGTATCAAAATGAGATGAATTGAATCTCTGGAAATATTTAATTCCATTCCCACGTATCGAAATGAGCATTTCGGCTCATTTCTAATAAATTTACGCACAAGTTACTTTCGATAACCACAGATTTTTTTGCACCAGAATGTTCGATGTCATTTATGTTCGAACAACCGTCTTTAAATCGGTTATACCACTCATACGCACTTGTACGTGATAAACACGCATCACCATACACTTGTTTCATCAAATTAAACTTTTCAGTAAACGATTTACAGAGTTTAAAGTAGAACTTGATATTTGCTCTTTGTTCAATAATAATTTTTCAACCAATACCAAATACACACTGTTACTTGATGCGCAATTTCTCTGCTTCTAATCATGCAAATGTCTATTTTAAAAAAGTTCGGTTTTCTCTACGACGCACTTTGTATAGCCATGGTATACACAAGAACAAATAATGAATTTTTATATAAAAGTATCAAATCAGTGTAACTCTTTTATATATGTATGACTCAACATTTTGTACCGTCGTAACCCTAAAGGAAGAATAAATTGTTACTAACATCTAACCATCTAGTATTTACATCGGACATACCATTTCAGACTATGCTATTAATTTAACATTTCGGGTCCTAAATACTAAAACGTTGTGTATGGAAACAATATTGCATTACTGTTCTCATTTACGGGTTTCCGGCATAAATATTGGGATAGTTATTCCCAAACACATTACATAACCTCTATCTATATAGACCGACTTTATGAAAAGCAAAAGTTCTAAGCGTAGGTAAATGGGGAGAACTCAATGTCACGTCCAACATCTACACAGACAGTTACATGCACGAATAGCTGGATCGACCGTATCGTAAAAGCGAGCTAACCCATTTTGTATTTCGGTATCGCAACTGCTGATGGACCGGTTGATTTCATTTCGTGCGTACACATGAATAAAGTTGTCGTCATGCGTAATACGGACAAGAAAGGAATGACATTTTCTTGGTTTTTTTATATCTGCAATAAATCGGAAACAGATTTTTGTATTATGCTTTTCTTATTTTGATAATATAGGACGTTCTTTTCCTATAACCAGATTTATAAATCAATTTATTTTTCATGTTCGTCTTTTGATAAAAAATTATGTACGTTGTAGATGGAGGATAACGATATACTTGAACTACTTTCAATCCTAATCGTGTTCATTGAATTTTCCAAATTTTACAGAAATACTTTTATATTACCAAAATACGAACTGTGCATAGATTAGAACTCCCTTATATGTGTGTGTGTACATTAAAAAGCCATTAAGGGAGTTGTATTGACTTGGTCTGTTTATCCTTAATCGATTTTTAAGATAAAATTTCTTTATCTGTCTTTTATTGATGCTTATTGTCGATGCAAATGCATTTCGTCTTTTTGCCATCTGCTAAGTGAGTGGAAACTTGCGAAGAGTACTGTAATAATGTTGAGACTGATCAGTAAGTGTTTACTGATATAAATATTATTGTCTAAAATTCATTTTTCCTTTAGAGAATTTTATAAAAATGATGAATCAGAAAAAAATTCATAGCGTTTTGAAGACATTTGAACTGGATTACTATTCACTCGATTGAAACAATCTTGAACATCGTATGCTAATTGCTTACACCATAACTTAATTCAAACTCGGAAGAGCAGGTCATACGAGTCTGTTAACACTCCATAAACCGCATTATAAAGTGCGTTTTAAATTGCTTGTTTTTTTTTAAGAATAAATAAAATATAAATGGCGTACTGAATTTGTCTGGGTATGTGGGCATTTAAAAAGTGTGATGTATGACATTTAAAAATGGCTTCGTACAGGGTACAGCAACACATTCGAATTGTTGAATTATTTTATGAAATTCAGCGTTCTGTGAAAAGAGTTTTTAGAAAATTACGTGAATTTTATTGTTTACATAATCGTCCATCTGAAACCACTATTGGTCGAATTATTAAAAAATTTCAAGAGACTGGTTCCATGGAAGATCAAAAAAGTGAAAAATATAGTCGTAGTGGTCGTTCACAAGAAAATATTGGCTTGGTTCGTGAAAGTGTTGCTGAAGATCCTGAAATGTCCATTAGACGACGTTCACAACAACTTGTAATTAGTGGATCAACAACATGGCATATTTTATACAAGGATTTAGCTTCGAAGGCATATAAGGTTCAAATAACACACGAACTGAAGCTATTAGATCATTTAAAACGTCGTTCATTTGTCAATTTCATCAATGAACAACCAGCTGATTTTTCTCAGAAAATAATGTTTTCCGATGAGGCACATTTTGCACTTGGTGGCTATGTTAATAAGCAAAATTGCCGTATCTGGGGTGAGGAAAATCCACGAATTATTCGTAAGAAACCTATGCATTCTAAACGAGTTACTGTTTGGTGTGCATTATGGTCAGGTGGCGTAATTGGACCTCACTTCATTGAAAATGCTGCTGGTGAAGCTGTAACTGTCAATGGTGATCGTTATCGTCGAATTTTTGTGGCCTGAATTAATGAATATTGATCTAGAGGATATGTGCTTTCAACAGGATGGCGCTACACCTCACTTTGCACACGAATCAATTGATTTATTGAGAGAAAAATTTCTGGGACGTGTAATCTCAAGAAACGGTGATGTTAATTGGTCACCAAGATCATGTGATTTGACACCGTTAGAGTATTTTCTTTGGGGTTGCGTGAAAAGTCAAATTTATAAAAACAATCCACAATCAATTCCTGCTTTGAAAGATGAAATTATTCGTGTCAATGGTGAGATAGAGCCTCAATTATGTCAAAATGTCATTGAAAATTTTAACGAAAGAGTGGACGTCTGTGAAGCTGCTAGAGGAGGCCATTTGGCATATATTATTTTTCGCATATAAATGTCATAACCGATACTTCAATAACCAATAAAAGATTTTGAATGTGAATGCAACTTATGTGTTTTATTTATTCTTTAAAAAAACCGCGAAATTATAAACACCCTTTAATTCATTTTGTAAAGTTTATTAAAGAATGTAAGATCTTTTAATTCGAAGTTTGATTTTTTCATTTTGTTGTAAAAGTACACAAAATTTACTGTAGTGTATGTATGTGACAACAAATTGTAATTCTGTATCTGTCGTAATACTTTAACGCACGCTTTAAGAGTTTAAGGCATCCTTACTTATCCATGTCACTAACAACTTCGGGAGAAGTTTAAAGACTTTGTGTGTCTGTTACGGAACTCGACGTTTCAAATAAATTTCACCGCATTTTTACTTCCCATTTCTATTGACAGAAATAAAGGGTAAAGAGATTAAAGTACACGTATTGGATCGGAGTATATAGTGTAGAAAGGAACTATTGTAGTTTCCGCGAACACCAAATACCTTTAAATCCCAGACACACATATTTCTCCTGAATAAGATTGCAATTTGACTGAAATTTTCAATTTCGAAGCATTTATTACAGTAATTATTTAATAAGAAGGTAAATGTTCATAAAAATATAAGGATATTAAGTGGTGTCGAAAATTTAAAAGGTTCGTGGAAAGTTGAAATGAAAAAATCAAATTATCAAAATCTCAAGTTGTAGTTTGTGATATGTTTTTTCTACATACTCTAAAAGTTAAACAGTTGTCTCGTAAATGTAAAAGGGTCATAGAAAACTGAAATGAACAAATCGTGTTATTAGGATCTCAACTTGTAGCTTATTACATCATGTTTTTTCTACACATTTTGAAAGTGAAGTAGTGTTCAAATGAAAGAATTATATACCCCATGAATCTACAGCCGCTAACGTTAGACACAATATATCATTAGAGAAAAGAAAGAAGATGTGTTTAAGACATAAAAGTTCATTACTTTTTGTAAGTCTAAATAAAATTACCACCTTTCGCAAAACTAAATTTATAAGCGATATATTAGAAGGAATATAAGATAACAAAATTGAAGTAGCTTGCACAACTCCATGTGGGATTAAAAGTTGAGCAAAACAGTTTATAAGTGGCAACAGATATTTCTGTTTATCTTATTTTTCCTTCGAAACTTTCTTTGCCATTTTCGCCAAAAACGAAGCTGCGTCCAGCATATATGGTTATCGATATAGGATTCAAAAATTCCTGAAATTGGGAGACAGTATGATTACCGTAGAACCTAAGAAAGTTGTGGCAATTTTTAAAAGAATTTCTTGGATCTACTTATTAAACGAGATGTATAAGCTCTCCTTTTAGGAAAATATTGGGTTGGCAACTAAGTACTTTCGGTTTTTACTGATAGGGAGCGTTGCTTTATTTTTTGTATAACGTATGTTAGTGCTGTACTTTACCGTTTGTCGCGTGATACTAGTCACATCGACGTAACTTCAGAAGCAAGTAGTCCGTGATTTTTATTAAAGCTATTAGTTGTGGGTTAATTTTAAATGGAGTGCAGAAACGAACATTTTCGACATATTTTACTATTTTATTTCCGTAAAGGAAAGAAAGCTGCTGCGGCTCACAAAAAGATATGTGAAATTTATGGTGCTAATTGCTTAACAGAGCGCACGTGTCGGAATTGGTATAAAAAATTCCGTTCTAGAGATTTTTCCCTCAAAGATGAGCAAAGTTCTGGTCGGCCTACTGAAGTTTATGATGATCAAATCAAAGTCATAATTGAAGAGGATCGTCATATAACTGTTCGAGAGGTCGCGTAGAGGCTACATGTATCGCACACAACAATCGAAAAAACATTTAAAATGTCTTGGGCTAGTTAAGAAGCTTGATATTTGGGTACCTCACGAATTGAAAGAAATTCATTTAACACAAAGAACCAACTTTTGCGATATGCACCTTAGACGAAATGAAACCGACCCTTTCTTAAAAAGAATCATCACTGGTGATGAAAAATGTGTCCTGTACAGTAACATAGTTCGAAAACGATCATGGAGCAAACACGATAAACCAGCTCAAGCCACATCGAAAGCTGAATTGCATCCAAAAAAGATCATGCTGTCAGTTTGGTGGGATTACAAAGATGTTGTGTTTTTTGAGCTGCTTCCAAGGAACCAAACGATCAATTCTGATGTTTACTGTCAACAATTAATAAAACTGGATGAAGCAAACAAAGAAAAACGGCCAGAATTGTCAAATCGGAAAGGTGTAGTTTTCCATCAAGATAATGCAAGGCCTCACACATCTTTGGCAACTCGTGGGAAACTATTGGAGTTTCGCTGGGAAGTGATGCCATATCCCCCACACAGCCCTGATCTAGCACCATCTGATTACCATTTATTTCGAAGTTTCCAGAATTCGTTGAATGGTAAAACTTTCACAAATGACGATGACCTTCACTCGCACCTGGTTCAGTTTTTTGCTGATAAGGACCAGAAATTTTATGAGCGCGGAGTCATGCAGCTGAAAGAAAGATGGCAAAACGTCATTGAGCAAAATGGAAAATATATAATTGATTAAAAACTATTCTTTGTTTAAAAAAAAGTGTTTTATTTTATACTACAAAACGGAAAGTACTTAGTTGCCAACCCAGTAGATATAGCTACGATTGAGAGATACAGCCCTTTCACAACAGCCGGCATCACTTCGACTGATTGGGTATGACTTGTGATTGTGTGTCTGTCGTAAATAGAATGCTAACATTCACTGTTCCTACCTGTTTCACAGCTATTTCTGTCCATAGCAGAGATATACTTACCTACTCCAGTGCTGTGCTTGCATGTTTCTGATCTGTTGGCGGCGGCCGTTGCGATACGGCTGACTGGGTCTGTCATGGCTATATCTAAATACGACTATTCCAATATTAATGGTGTTCATGTATTATAAATAGAGTCTTGTTTAAAAATCCTAAAATTTAGTATATTTATTGTAGCACCTAAGAAAGTTCTGTCCGAAAAAGTTGTAAAAATTTTTAAAAGAATTTCTTAGAAGCCCTTCTTAAACTAGATGCCTAAGCTTTTCTTTTAGTAAAGTAGATATAGCTGCGATTGGGAGAGGGAGTCTTTTCGCAACGGCCGGCATGACTTCGTTGATAAAACATGACCTGTGACGGTATGTCTATCGTAAACAGAATGGCATTCACTGTTCCTACCTGCTTCACAGCCATATATATATATATATATATATATATATATATATATATATAGCAGAGCTATTCTTACCTATTCCAGAACCGTACTTACCTAGCCCAGAGTTGTCGGTGCCGGTCGTCGCGGTAAGACTGTTTGATGTTCATGTAAATAGAGTCCTGTTGAAATTTTTTTTTTGCAGAAGATTCTACATTTCTTTAATTTTCTCTATTTTAACTTTAGTTATGTTTGGTAACATTCAAATATGTTACTAGTCTATTCAAATATTTTGTTTCAACGCTAAGTCAAATGTATTGAAGTGACAGAGAATTGTGTTGACAAATGAATGCGATTTCAAACCATAAAATTGTTTCGGACTTTTGAGCTGACGTTTTCGTAAGCATGAACTATAGTACTATTATTATGGCGCATAGCATCACCGCCAAACATGATTCTATATATATGTAGAAGAATGATAAACGAATGATAAAATGATTTCAAATATATTTTCTTGGCGTATCTTTACTGAAATTTAAATAAAACAGACGAATCTACTGTTAATGCTCTTAGAACATGTATATATTATATTATATGAGCACATTTCTAAAGAATAAACGCAATAAACAATTCTTGATTACAGAAATAATCTTCTTACCTGCTTTGTGATATTTCCGGAATAATTGCCTATGGTTATAACGACATTGATTTTGATGGAGCCTGTGGTTGATTAACTTGATCACTAAGGTTGATATATAACCCCTTTCCACATTTATTTTCGTAATTCTGTATACGTATTTCGACAACTAAGTTGTCATCATGAGCAGATAAAATAAGCAGTGTTGCACCTGGAGAACTACGGCAATAAATATCCGTACGAAACAATTAATCTCGCACACGATCTGCACCGCTGAAAGCCAAGACGCACACTCAGTGTGCGTCTTGACTGAAACTGTTTAAGTGCAGTAGTTGAGCCCTGAATATGTTACATACAAATGGGTACGAAACGTCGGCAGATATACAAGTGACGCGGTTCCAGCCCAGAAGCCCAGAAGCAGATTACACTGTTCTATCACCATTTAACGTGTGGGAGTTAAACTTTAGCCCTATATTTATAAAAAAAATTGTAACCATAGCTTCCATATCCAACTTTATCTACTAAAAACTTTCCAGACTAACAAGATTTTCCTTCTCAAATTTCGATTAAATAAATGCGTATAATATAAATGTGTGTATAGGTGTAAGGATCATTTCTGTTGTCAATAAAATAACTCAAAATTTACGAACTATATTATATTTATGATTTTATATACAGAATGATAAAGTTACAAGATAAAAACCTTGAGATCGTTTGAATATTTTCTACAAAAATAAAATAGAAT
This sequence comes from Dermolepida albohirtum, assembly GCA_031893035.1. NCBI lineage: Eukaryota > Metazoa > Arthropoda > Insecta > Coleoptera > Scarabaeidae > Dermolepida > Dermolepida albohirtum. Next base: position 16,119 of record JAVIWB010000741.1, read on the forward strand.
TTCATATCGCCAGTTACAATTGAAAACCATCATAAAAGTATAGAAAATATGTATATACATGGAATGTATTTCGACAACATAGATATTGATGTAAGGAAAACTTAACGAACATCCGAACTAACATCGCATTTAATCTAGGTAATGTCAACATGTAAACATGTAATAAGTTACAATGATTCATTTCTTATGGTAACTTGATTTTAATAACTATGTGTGTTATATTTTCCTTCGTCATTTGTTTTTATATTATTTTGACATTTATGTATGTACTTATCATGTAGAATTTATCGATTTTTATCAAATATTATTTACAAATAATACACAATTAAATGTATTTTCGTTTTTTTTGTTTTCACTTTACCATTTTATCAACACTTTCACTCACGTGTCCATTGTAAATTGAGACGCGAAATTAAATAATTCGATAGAAGTTTTATGCACTTGCTAAGAGCACCAAATACTTTAACTTATTAACTAGAAAACTTATCATAAAGTTCTTCCTTTAATCTCAACACAAATTAGAATAAATTTAGAATTTACAAAAACTTACAATTTCTTTATGTACACTGAATTTAGTTAACACTCTAGTCCGTTGCAGGTAAGTGTAGATTAGGAACAGCAATATGATCATCTCACTGCAGTTACTAATACCATGAATAGTAATACGTGCAGAGCCATCTGTCGAGCCAAATCCGCGCCACTCGTCTGCATGGCGGCGGGATGTTCACCTGAAACAAATTGCGGCAATTCATTAGGACTAGTGTGCAATAAATAAAATTCAGTGTGACAGTTCATAAGTAACAGCGAAAGTACATTTTTAACGGTTTGAGGGTGAACGTTAAAAAAGGGATAAATATGTTTCCCTTATAAATAATGTCCTGGATGAAAACGATTTGTTCAGTTTTTATGTTTGATACGAATAGAACAATGTTTTCGAAAAGGGTTTGCAATTTATATTCGCGTATTATATTGTAAAAAAAGGGGCGTGAAAAAGAATTTTTGCCAGAAACGGAAAATACAAAGATAAGTTATTTATGTGACAGGGAGAGGAAATTAAATCCTATTTAATATTGGGTCTGTGCATATGATATATCGGGGTTTTTTGTGCAGTTTATAGTAAAAGAAATCTGTAATATGAACAAGTCTTTGTATCCTGTGAAATATTCATTTGGCAATATCATAATTTAAATTTGGAAAAGTAAAGCACCTGCAATTGGTAATAAAGGGTATCCCAAAATTAATACAAGATTTGAATTAAATAGAAAACACAATTTTTAGTCTTTTGATTGTTATTTTTTTATTGAATCATAAAGTATAAAGGATAGGATTATTTATGGAATAACATAACAAGGAAATGGCCTCCACGGCTTTGTATGCACATACGCACTCGTTTGTCGAAATTTTCTATGACCATGCAGCGTTGAATCTCCTCCTTTAATGCATGGGGGGTTGGGGGGGTTGTGGGCTTGTTGACATAGACCTGTGATTTAAAATAACCCCATAAAAAGAAATCTAATGGTGTTATATCACACGATCTAGGGGGCCAATTCTGATCACCGAAACGAGAGATTACACGACCTGGAAATGTTTCATTCAGTAATTGAATTGTTTCAAGGGTTGTATGGCATGTGACACCGTCTTGTTGAAACCACATATTGGCCACGTAAATATCATCCAATTTCGGCAGAAAGAACTGTGTTATCATGTCGCGATATCGAGCACCAGTAACAGTCACTACTTGACCAGCCTCGTTTTCAAAAAAGTATGGTCCAATTATGCCTCCAGCCCAAAATCCACACCAAACAGTGACACGTTGTGGATACATTTGTTTCTCGACAATCACATGTGGGTTCTCAGAACCCCAAAAGCGGCAATTTTGTCGATTAACAAAGCCATCAAAGTGAAAAAGTGCTTCATCGCTTAGGATGATTTTGCTCGAAAAATCAGCATCCATTTGTTGATGTTCAATAATCCATTCAACGAACTCTCTTCACTGTGCATGGTCATTAGGCTTCAGTTGTTGTGTTAATTGAATTTTTTAAGCATGAAGACACAGATCTTTAGTGAGTATACGCTGTAGAGAGCTTCTTGAAATTTGCAATTCTTGTCCACGACGCAGAATTGAGGTTCCTGGATTGTCGCCGACACTCTCACGCACTGCTTCGATATTGACATTTGAACGGCTTATTTTTGGACGACCAGTATGTTTGGCGTCTCCAACGGATAAAGTCTCCCTGAATTTTTCAATTAATCTCTTCTCAGTTGACGAAGTTGAAACAGTATTCCGACCATATTTTGTATGAAATTCTCGAACTGCGGCCGCCAAGTTTTCATTATTTTTGGAATATTGTTCAATAATGAAGATACGTTGTTCTATCGTGTAATGCTCCATTTTTACTAACCCTAAACTATCAGCTGTTGAATTTTTTTTTAGGGTTGCTAACACTTTACTGCACAAATGGTGACAAATTCAAATCTTGCGTTAATTTTGAGACACGCATTATAAACAGTTTAGTGTGAGACTGTTATATATACGTGAACAAACATTGGTTCGAGAAATTTCGCGATAAAAATAGGTCACTTAAAAGTAAGCTACAGGATAGTATCAAAGCCTTGATTCATCGTGAAGTTTTAAAAAAGCTTTAATTAATGGAGATTGGAATCAAACTCTGAGAGAAATTATGGACCGATTAAATGTTAACCATACTACAGTACTAAAACGTCGTCATTGGTCAAGTTGAAAAATATATAAGCACGTAAATATCTTGAAGCAGCGAATCAAAACCAAACAAATGTAAAAGCCTACCTAATATTTCTGCAGAATATTATACGATAAGGGGTTGCTGTCAAAAGTGACGGCAGTTCCTTTTTAAAAACACTTGTCTAGATAAAATGAATATATGTCTTATACATGTAATAATTTTATAGTTTGAGTTCGGACATTAAAATAGTTTTAAGATGAAAAAAAGAGAGATTTGATTTACATTATTGATTATATTTTAAAAAAATGTTTCATGGTTATTTATCCTTCAATTAACTAAGGGTTAAGTGAATGTTAAAAGGAATCATTCAAATATTAATAATACCCTCTTTACTACATATGTTTCGGAGATTCACTCATCATCAGCTAAACTTCTGTTATTAACGATTCCTTTGTAGGCTTTATCGTACCTTTCCGATACAAAAAAATAACGTTTTTTTTATTATTTTTCTATATCTAAACGATACGATAAAGTCTACAAAGGAATGGTTCTTTGAGTTCGGACATTAAAATAGTTTTAAGATGAAAAAAGAGAGATTTGATTTACATTATTGATTATATTTTAAAAAAATGTTTCATGGTTATTTATCCTTCAATTAACTAAGGGTTAAGTGAATGTTAAAAGAAATCATTCAAATATTAATAACATCCTCTTTACTACATATGTTTCGGAGATTCACTCATCATCAGGTAAACTTCTGTTATTAACGATTCCTTTGTAGGCTTTATCGTACCTTTTCGATACAAAAAAATAACGTTTTTTTTATTATTTTTCTATATCTAAACGATACGATAAAGTCTACAAAGGAATGGTTCTTTGAGTTCGGACATTAAAATAGTTTTAAGATGAAAAAAGAGAGATTTGATTTACATTATTGATTATATTTTAAAAAAATGTTTCATGGTTATTTATCCTTCAATTAACTAAGGGTTAAGTGAATGTTAAAAGAAATCATTCAAATATTAATAACATCCTCTTTACTACATATATTTCGGAGATTCACTCATCATCAGGTAAACTTCTGTTATTAACGATTCCTTTGTAGGCTTTATCGTATCTTTCCGATATAAAAAAATAACGTTTTTTTTATTATTTTTCTATATCTAAACGATACGATAAAGTCTACAAAGGAATGGTTCTTTGAGTTCGGACATTAAAATAGTTTTAAGATGAAAAAAGAGAGATTTGATTTACATTATTGATTATATTTTAAAAAGATGTTTCATGGTTATTTATCCTTCAATTAACTAAGGGTTAAGTGAATGTTAAAAGGAATCATTCAAATATTAATAACACCCTCTTTACTACATATGTTTCGGAGATTCACTCATCATCAGCTAAACTTCTGTTATTAACGATTCCTTTGTAGGCTTTATCGTACCTTTTCGATACAAAAAAATAACGTTTTTTTTATTATTTTTCTATATCTTAACGATACGATAAAGTCTACAAAGGAATGGTTCTTTGAGTTCGGACATTAAAATAGTTTTAAGATGAAAAAAGAGAGATTTGATTTACATTATTGATTATATTTTTAAAAAATGTTTCATGGTTATTTATCCTTCAATTAACTAAGGGTTAAGTGAATGTTAAAAGGAATCATTCAAATATTAATAATACCCTCTTTACTACATATGTTTCGGAGATTCACTCATCATCAGCTAAACTTCTGTTATTAACGATTCCTTTGTAGGGTTTATCGTACCTTTTCGATACAAAAAAATAACAATGTTTTCTTTATTATTTTTCTATATCTAAACGATACGATAAAGTCTACAAAGGAATCGTTCTTTAATAACACAAGTTTACCTGACAATGAGTGAATCTCCGAAACATATATATTAAACAGGGTGTTATTAACATTTGAATGATTCCTTTTAACATTCATTACGAGTGGAACAACTGTCTCTAGAGTTGAGAATACTTCGAAAAACAATGAAGACTTTAATAGTTATCTGCTGTGTTATTCCAGTTTTATATGCAAAATTTAATCCACGTATGTGCATATACAGATTCGTATTGTGTGACAACAAAATAAATATTTAATGTATTGAGTTATCTTAAAAGTCAGGACGCATTTTTTGTAACGGACGGCGCATTCTCGTCACATTTAATTCTTTTCCTCTCGTAAAAAGTTAAGTTTATGGTAACAGTGCTCTATAAAAACGTCAGCGACAACGATGGTTCGCGAAATTCTACGCTGGTGAGTTTAATCTTAACGACGCAAATCGGTTAGAGACGCTTGTTCAAGTTGACGACAAAATAAAGGCATTGATCGAGTTAAAATTCACGGCATACGACACGAAAGATTGCAGAATAGTTAAAATCCATGATTGAAATCGTTACGAATAACTAAAAAGCTAGGATATGTCAGCAAGCTCAGTATTTGAAGTTCACTTGACAATCGTCTGCGATATGTTCCTTAAACGTAAAGGAAACGTTCCATTTTTGAAGCGACTGGTAATTGGTGATGAGAAATGGCTTCTTTAGAAAAATGTGATACAAAAACGGTCTCGGTCCTGACTGGAAGATTCTCCTATAATATTTTCGAAGATAGACGTTCATAAGAGGAAGGATATGTCTCGGTAGGGTGGTGTTTTCCAAGCTTTTACCAAGAGACGGAAAAATTTATTCAAGTTGACTTGGTAATTGGACAGTTTGACGGAATGCGTCGTTTAGAAACGTCCTAAGCTAGTTAAACGTATTGAACCATTGTTTTATAACTCATTATCGCAACTAAATGTAGGTTTTTCAAAAATTATAATTTTACTGAATACTTAAAGTATGCATATATGTTCAATATATATATATATATATATATATATATATATATATATATACACTGCAGGCCATAAGTTTGGAATCAGTTCCAGTAAATTCCTAAAAATTAAAATTTATCTATGTTACGTTCGTATTACTTTGATATAAGTACAAAGGATTATTCTTAAGTACATTATAAAGCTTTACATAAAAGACGTAGTTTTAAATGCATTAATAGTTGGAAAATAACCAGAGATTAAGGAAACTGCGTGCGGTATTATTTATTCGAGCAGGTAATATTTCTGCATAATGAACGATTACCTGGAATGGACAAATTTTATTGCAGACCCTTCCGCATAAACCTTTTGTAATTACATTTAGCTTTTATATTTATAAGTATTTATACATTTTGAAGTAATGAGAATATTTTAGTTGCTTCGTATCATTTAAAGTGTGTAGACATATAAAAGTGTGTAGAATCAGTAAACTTCGTTTGATTATGGCGAAGAGAAAGCAGATATCGCTAGAAAAACATGTAGAAATTATTAGTCATCATAATCGGGGAGATTCTATACGGGATATCGCGAAAAGAATGAAGATATCGTACAAAGGTGTACAAAATACAATTAAAAGATACCAGTCTACTGGAGGGTATACGGACAGAAAACGATCAGGAAGACCAAAAATTACAACTCCTGCAGAAGATCAGACAATTATATTGACGTCGAAAAGAGATAGAAGATTAACGGCCTCGCAAATCCGCGGTAAGTTTAACAGGGAGCGTGAAACTCGGATCTCTTTAACCACAGTAAAAAGGCGGCTCAGAGCGGCTGGACTGATGGGACGTGTAGCAGTTCGCAAACCGCTTCTACGTCCGCAAAATAAAATAAAAAGGTTACAATAGGCTAAGTTACACAAAGATTGGACAATAGAACAGTGGGAAAAAGTACTATGGACCGACGAATCAAAGTACGAGGTCTTCGGTTCCAGACGTCGGATATCTGTAAGAAGAACTGCTACGGAAAAAATGTTACCGCAATGTGTGGTGCCCACGGTAAAACATGGTGGCGGTTCTGTAATGGTTTGGGGATGTTTTTCTTCGGCTGGTGTAGGAGATCTGGTGAAAATCGACGGAGTTTTGAAAAAGGAGGGTTACAGACAGATTCTCGAACACAACGCTGTGCCCTCCGGTCTGAGATTACTTGGAGAAAACTTTATATTCATGCAAGACAACGACCCAAAACATTCTTCTCATTTATGTAGAGGATATCTCCAACAACAGGAAGCTGACGGTGTTTTACAAAACATGGTTTGGCCGGCACAATCGCCATTATCAATCCAATAGAGCTGTTGTGGGAAGAATTGGATAGAAAAGTGCCTGAAAAGTGTCCGACGTCCCAGACTCACATGTGGCAAGTTATACAAGATTCTTGGGCAAATATACCCAATGAAACCCTTACAAAATTAGTGTCTCGTTTACCGCGATTGTGTGCTGCCGTCATTAAAGCAAAAGGAGGGTATTTCGATGAAAAGTCCGTTTAGTTGATAATAAAAATAAGTGGATGTAAATAAATAAAATTTGCTTTTTTTCCTTCTTATTTTATAATAAAACGTTTTGGTATATTAATATTGTTTTATTTTTACAATGTTTGTTAAAGCCACTACAATATTTTCATTATATTCAGAAGTGATTCCTAATTTATGCAAGTGATTCCAAACTTATGGCCTGCAGTGTATATATATACGAGAATAGTTTGACAAGTAGTGAGAATGACACATAGATAGCGCTCTAATTGGTAAAACAAATGCACTGCAATTTAGGCTGCCTATTTGTATGTTTACATTTCGATATTTAGATAAATCGGTTGATTAGTTTATTTTTGACAGCTGATTGAAAAAGAAGCAACACGTCGTTTTGTTAAAATGGAAAAAGCAGGGTATCGTGCGGTGATCAAATACTTCGTAATTAAGGGTATGAAAGCTATCGAAATAAAAGATGAGTTACAGGAAACATTAGGTGAATCCGCTTCATCATCCGCCACAATAAGTAGATAGGTAAATGAATTTAAACGTGGTGGAATAAGCCGTGTTGATGAAGCGCGCTCTGGAGCACCCAGAATCGTGATTTCTAAGGAAATGATTATAAAAATCCATAATATTATTACGCAAGATCGACGACTCAAAGTGAGAGAGAGAGCAGACATGATAAATATTTCAACAGAACGCGTACACCACATTTTAATGGGAGAATTGGGCCTTTCCAAGCTTTCGGCAAGATGGGTGCCGCGATTGCTTACGACTGGTCAAAAGTTAACGCGTTTGCGCGTTTCCAATGAGTGTTTGGACTTTTATAAGCGGAACCCGGTTGATTGGGCGATTTGTTACTTGCGATGAAACTTGGATACACTACAGTACACCCGAAACTAAACAACAGTCGAAACAATGGATAGAACGTGGTTCTACACCTCCAAAGAAAGCGAAAACCACTTTATCGGCAAACAAGGTGATGGCATCAATTTTTTGGGGCTCAAAAGGCATTTTGCTCATTGATTACCTTCAGAAAGGTGCCACAATAAACGGACAATATTATGCAGAACTTCTACAAAAATTAAATGTTGAGATTCGTGCTAAACGGCCAGGAATGGTAAAGAAAAAATTGTGTTTCACCAAGATAACGCCCTCTCGCATACCAGCACAGTTGCGATATCCAAAATCCACGAGTTACATTTCCAATTAGTACCGCATGCGTCTTATTCGCCGGATTTAGCTCCTTCCGACTTCCACCTTTTTCCAAAATTGAAAACGGCACTAGGTGGAAAGAAATTTTCGTTTAACGACGAGCTTATCATCTTCGTAAATGAGTTTTTTGCAAGCCTTCCGGAATCGCATTTTAGAGATGGCATAAGGGCATTGGAGCACCGTTGGAATAAATGTATTGCTCTTTCAAGAGAATGTATTGAAAAATAAAAATTATTTTGTATTTAAAAAATTCGTTTTTCTTTTCCATTCTCACTACGTGTCAAACTACTCTCGTATATACAATTTATAGTCAGTAACAACTCAATTTTATATTATTCAACAAAGAGTATAAAGGAGACTATTTAAAGAAAAAATTAACAATTATCAGTCAACAACATATTCGTACGATAATATTGTTTCATAATGCATTAATGTACATATGTAAGCACTTCGGAATATTTTCCCTGTACACTGGTACGTTCTCTCGATTCGCTGAGATAAACTTTCGCTTCGTTGATTTTAAGAACTTTTTCCGAGCGTTTCACGCAATTCGTCGTAAAAAAAAGAAACAGGAAAGCCGAAGCAAGAATTTAAATGGGTCTTCGTTCAAAAAATAATTCCGTTATTTTCTCTAAATTTGCATGAGAACGGAATATTAAAAAAAAAAAAAAGTCACAATAACAAACACAAACACCACGTTTGAACCACCAAAACGTAAAAATCTCGCACGTCCACCCAACGAAGCCTTAATCAAAATTAAAATGCTGAACAAACAGTGGCGATAACAAGATTAGCGAAAGAAAAATAAAGCGGACGGCTGTTGGAGTTGTGTTTGTTTTATTTTCAAGTTCATTTAACGAGTATATGTGCGTGTGTACGTGTGTGTGGGTACGTGCATGTGTGTGAAATATATACGTAATTCTGTTTAAAGGATAAGGAAGAACATGCTACATCTTGGGGACAATGTTGGTGTTATACGACGACGTACGAACACAATTGCATGCTAGTGTATTCGCAATAATAGCACCATATTAAATAACAGCGGACATATCAACGAATAGTAAACTTTCTTACCATTGAGAACATGGACAATGGCCGACGCTGGACTGGCGTTGGACGGCATACAAGTATAGTTTCCTGAATCCGTTAATAGAGCTTTAGTCACGAGCAGTTTACTTGTCGTTCCGGACTCCGTCTTTTCAGTTTCTAGACTTATTCCACCCCTCGGCGAATCGAAATCTACAATGGACTGACCATGGTACCACAATACAGATGACGGTGGTGTGGAATGAACATTAACTGAACAAGTTAACGATATTGTACTTCCTTTTTTGACGAACACTTCTCCAGGACCCGATATTGAGGCTTGCGCATCTACGAACAAATATTTAAAGGTTATTTCTGTTAGTTTCCTTCTGGCTCAATAGAAACAACTGTTTAAGCTCTCGATTTCTTTTTTGTTGCGTGAGATTCAGTCTATATTTTTAATATTTTTTATGACAGACCTTTTTATAGACAAAAATTAAAAAACTAAAGACATTTTGATCTATAAAATAACTCTAGGTCCCCATTTTAAAGCAGAAAATGATTTTATTTAAACTTTTACATACTATGAGATATATTATACCGTGCATTCATTTTACCTCGCTACGAAAACTGTACCACATTATATTCGGGTCTGGCTGTCGAATACCGATCAGAATGTAACGTGGTGGGGCGCGAGTCATTTGAATCACGACTATAACTAACTACTGATCGTACTAGCTGCAGCCCCACCACTAATTTGACTGTAGGCGTATCGATATCATATTAACGGTCATTCGTGGTTTGCATTTGGGAGAGTGTGTTACGGTAAGACCTTTAAATTTAAATATTTTTTTAATTATATTACTCTGGTAATGTATACATTGGAAGAAAAAATTTAAATGATAACATGGGCTTTGAAAGGTAATTCTTAACGGCGAATCCAGCGCCTTTTCTCTGAAAAGTATGTAGATCGTCCCTTTCCTGCATTAACAACAATATCGTTAGTAGTTAAGAAGTTTAAATCATAATAAACTTACATCTAGGCTTTATGCCAATTAAAGAATGTTAACATGGGCTTTGAAAGGTAATTCATGGCTTTGATGCGCCTTTTCTAAAGTATGTAAGGTTGCATTTTGAGATGTAAATGTCATAAAATACGGAGACTAAATAACGATAAAGAAATGCAGGAAGTCATGGTGTGCGCAATAGTCGAAGAAAATTCCAATATTACTATATCTAAAATATTAGAAGAGATAGGTATTAGCGTGGGTAAAGTTCATAAGATATTAAAGAAAAATAAATACACATCCTATAAATACCAAACTCATCAGGAAATTTTTCATGCTGATCAACACCGCAGAATGGAATTTTGTGAAACTGTAATAGAACGTGTAAATGCGAATGAACACTTCATTGAGACTATCGTGTTTACCGATGAATCCACGTTTCCGTTGCACGGTAAACACAATCCGTCGAATCTTCGATATTGGTCTATTGTAAACGAGTATCGACAATTGAATACAGGGACACAGTATTCTGAAAAATTGAATGTTTGGGCTGGTATTTTTGGGAATAATATTATTGGTCCATTCTTTATCGAAGGAAATTTAAATGGGGAAATATATTTGAATCTTCTTCGAAACGACATTGTCCCTGCTTTGAGAGCTATTAATCCCAATTTAGAGAACGTATGGTTCCAGCATGATGGTTGTCCGACCCATGGAACTAGAATTGTGAATGAATATTTAAATAATATATTCCCCCAAAGAGTTATATCTAATAGTGGTACATCGTTTTACATGCATATGTTTGCTCAACTAAGATTATATAGATATAGCGTAAATGGGGACATTCTTCTTTTCATTATACCTATGATATAGTTATAATAAAGAAGCAAGAACAATTTACGGCTCCATGAAAATATTACTTACATACATCGCTACTATAGTAGCGATGTATGTAAGTAATAAGTAATAAGTAATAACGATAAAATTAATTCATTTTCACATAATATCTGTGTAGGAAGTAGACTTGAGATCAAGCAAAGAATTGACGTCGTTATAATACATATAATTTTATGGGAAATATAGGACAATGTGTGAAATTTATTTCTAATATCGAATCACAATAATATAACGAAGTATTTTTTCAGGAAACATTATTACTTTTACTATTTTTTCTCATATGGTGAATTTTTTAATGTTTCTAGAGATGTTATAATAATAGTTTGACATGTATTTTTTACTTGAAATCAGCAATTTCTTATTTTGCCAATCAGGGGCTGACATATTACATGTCTACAACATACATTTATATATTTGTAGAGACACAGTCTATCGCAGAGAAAACCGAACTCTTTTAAAATAATAATTCTTAGTGGCGCCATCTATCAAAAAAATATGCGTTGGTAAGGTAGATCTTTCACTAGTGTTATGTAAACTTTTTTAATTTTAAAATAGATATTTGCATGATTAGAAGCTGAGAAATTGCGCATAAAATATCAGTGTGCATTTGGCATTGGTCGAAAAATGAATTTTGATCAAAGAGCAAATATCAAGTTCTCTTTCAAACTCGATAAATCGTTTACTGAAATATTTAATTTGATGAAGCAAGTGTATGATGATGAGTGTTTATCACGTACGAGTGTGTATGAGTGGTATAAATGATTTAAAGACGGTCGTACGGATATAAACGACGACGAACGCCCTGGTGCCGAAAAATCTGTGGTTACGGAAAGTTATGTCGAACATGTGGGTGAATTAGAAGTCGGCCGAAATCCTCATTGCGATACGTGGGAATGGAACTAACTATTTCCAGGAATTCAATTACGCGCATTTTGATACAGCATTTGGGATTAAGAAAGATTTATGCAAAGTTTGTACCACACAAGCTAACTGATTCAACATTGTACAGACTTAATTAGAGACTCAAAAAGGGACGAAAACTTCAGGAATTCTATTGTAACTGGCGATGAAACCTTGTGTTTTCAATATAAGCCAGAAACCAAGCATCAAAACTATGAATGGAAACATCCAAAAGAAGAAGAACCGAAAAGAAGTCGTTAGGAAAAGTCAAAAGTGAAGACAATGTTGATTTGTTTTTATGATTCGAAAAGCATAGTGCACAATGAGAAGGACATTTCTAAGGATGAACTTTAAATTCATTCGACATGTTATTTGTCCATGTAAAACGTTATGTTGAAGCCGAAGACAACTACTTTGCATAAAATAAAAGAATTTTGCTAAAATAGTAAACCTTTGTTAACCTTCTTGATGAAAAGCAATAATTACAATAATTACAAAACGTTTTCCTAAACTTCTTTGTTTTCTTCTCGGCATTTTAAGAAGTTCACATAAAAAATAGGGTCTTATCAGTGATGTGCACGCTAGCAAGTTTATTTGAAATCCAATGCATATTTCGGTACACAATACTCTTTGGGGTGAAGACGGGTAAGTTTCGCAAGTTTTAGCTTGCAATATTATCTCAAGTACGGAATATTCCCAGGAATTACCCCAGTGAGTCATAAAATATAATGGTTGGTAGGTGCTCCAATAGATATATTTACCTGTAATTGGTTATAAATAGAGCGGCGACGAAAGTGGCAATACCATAGGCGGTACGGTAGAACGGGCAATTGGTGCGCAGTGAATGAGATCATTCACATCAAATACAATACGGTTCACGGTTGGTGTTTAAGTGTAAATTATAAACTGCGGCGAAAGTGTCCGTAGCAGTGCCGTGTCTAGACTTATTCTTACGCAATTAGTGCTTACCTAGTAATATGTAATTTCATAACCCTGGTAATGTGTTGTGGAAGTAACTGTACATCTGCATCATTGCATACGTCTCTACGGTTGCTTCTGTAAATGACGTCCTTCGCGACGAAAAAATGTTTTTGTATAGAGAAAAAGATCGTTCGGCGTCTATTGATGTAATTTTGGCAGAAAGAAGCTGTTGTTCAAAATCATTCCAGGGCTCACTATTTGCACATTTGTCATAAATAGTTCGTAAAACATGCAAGTCCGGATTTTTTTTTAAAACACTTAATAATTTTTGATGAGCTCGTACACCAGCAGCGTTAGTTAAACTATGCAAATGAGCGGTCACATTTTGCACTATGCATAGTGATGCGTCTAAGGTCAGCGAATCGTTTTCGTTTCGAAGTTTTGTAATTGCTTCTACTAATGGATGGTAATTGTTATATATTGTATGCAGATCTTCCAGAATTTGGGGATTTTCAAATTGATGTTGACTGTCTCTGATTGCTTGGGATTTGGTTTGCCTAAATTTTGATATAACGGATTTAACTTTGTGAAAATTCTTATGGTAATAAAAAGCTGCATTTAGCCACGTGCCCCATCTTGTAAGAAAGGGTTCCGGTGGTTCCGAAATATCTGGACAAGTTTTATGAAATTCTTTATGTCGTTTAGGGGATTTAAGAAACACTTGTTTGGTGGATCCAATCAAATGATCAACGTTTTTATAACTACTTCTAACATTTTCAGCAACTAAATGAAGAGCATGGAGTACACAAGTTATGTGTATTAATTTAGGAAAAGTTACTTTTAGTAAACGTCCGAGTAGTAACGTAGTAGCAGCACCATCTGTTACAAGCATGCAGACTTGAGTACTATGAATGTGAAATTTCTTTAAGGTGTTCATTATTATTTGCCGAATATTTGCCGCAGTACATGCTTGTATACGTTTACAGGCTAACAAATAGGGCTGCGAAAATGTGTTGGCTGATAAAACACGTACGATTACGTTTATTATACTATTTTTTTTAAATCAGTAGTCTCATCTACAGTAATCCACACATTTTTATTATGCAATTCTTTTCTTGCTATATTTTGAAGCCTCTCTCTTAAACGCGGCAAATGTTTCTGTAAAGCTCTTCTTGCAGGTAATTTATAATTTGGCAGATATTTATTCCAGAACACTTGAAAAGGGCGTTTGCTGATTAAACGAAGCGGCAAGTTACATGCAGTCAACATAAATAAAAAATCATAAAGGAATGTTGCATAAGGTATTTCATTTCTTTTGTTCAGTTTATGTATTGCACTGTTCACATGTTTTTTACAATTGTCTTTCTTCCGTATTATAAGTCGCTTATTACAAACCAAACACAATACTGCACATCCATCATACTTTAAATCGGGAAATTCTGCTATGTATTTTCTAACTGACGTAGCAAACGGCACAGACTTTCGCGACATGTTTGTGTGAAGTTATTATAAACACTAACCGTGAAATCGTATTGTATTTGATGTGAATGATCTCATTCACTGCGCACCAATTGCACGTTCTACCGTACCGCCTATGGTATTGCCACTTTCGTCGCCGCTCTAGTTATAAATCACGTAAAGGACCTAATGTGAATGTATTATTTATATTTAAACGCAATTATATTATTTTTAGAAGAGTTTACTAAATTTCACAAGCTATCCGAAGTAATATGAACGGTAAACGATGAAAAGCATCTTAAAATTTACTTTAATAGTATCTTTTCGTATGTTGAAACATTTCTTTGTGCAATTATAAAGACACGAATCGGTAATCTGATATAATAACATTGCAACAAAAGAACTGCCGGTGCTACTAATTTATACATACTCATTATAACTTTACGTCATACCAAGGGAGAAAACGAACTCGTTAAATCCAGTTTGATAAAATAAAATTTATGTTCTACTTGAACAAACAAGACAAGGGAAAAAAGTCGAATAATGGCCGAAAAGAAGATTAGGTTTATAATGAATACAAAATATAAATATTATTATCTGTTTCATTATTGTTCTACGGGGAAATTGCTTTCTTAAAGGACGCCATTCTCTTCCTGGGAGAATTGGATCCAACACTAATACTCTCATTTATTAGAGTTAATGGTTTGTTGTGGTTGAGTGTTTTACTGTTAATCTATACCCGTACTACGAACGGCTGAGCTTATTAAAGTCTAACGTTAAGTTATTAAGCGTTTTAAATTTGGGTTGTAATTCTCTTTTAAGAATCAAATTAGAATGTAATTATATGGAATAATCTCGAAACTTAAGCTTAGTTTTACCGTAATAATCATTTAAATTGTCGACGTGTATACCAGGTGTACCGGAAAGTCATTACAGGTTTCTCTAACAGATGTCGCTAAGCTTAAGTATGTAATGTTATGATTTGACATATATGTCATTTTATACTACTGACATCAAGCTTCAAAGCCATACATCTTATTTTTTACGAAAGTAACACTATCATAGATTTATACCTCTTTGAAAATGTTGAGTTTCGTGCCTGAAAAAGTGCATTTGCGGCACGCATAACTTTTCTTATTTAATCAAAAGAAAAAAGCTGCGGAAAGTCATAGTTTACTGGTAGAAACTTACGGCGAGCATGCTCCGATCATAAAAACATGTGAGGCGTGATTTCGACATTTAAAAAGCGGCGATTTCGATGTGCAAGACAAAGAACGTTCTGGTAGATCGAAAAAGTTTTTAGATGCGGAACTGCTATTGGATGAATATCCAACCCAAACTCAAAAATAATTGACAGAAGCGTTAAACGTGGCTCCAGCAATGATTAGGGACCGATTACGAGCAATGAAAAAATCCAAAAGCTGGGAAAATGGGTGCTACAACAATTGGCAAATAAAAAGAATGTTAAAAGGAATCATTCTATTATTAATAACACCCTATCTACTACATATGTTTCATGGATAGACCAATCATCAGGCAGATTCTGTGTTATTAATGAACGATTCCTTGATAGCGTCTATCATATCATTACGATACAGAAAAATAGTGAATAATCAACATGCCTCCCTCTCACGTCCAATGAGTTGAACGAAAAAGCGAGAATGCATCTGTCTCGCAATGTCGATAACTAAGTTACCAGAGCGTATAGACAGATGGCAGAGAGGGAGGCATGTTGATTATTCACAATTAGCAAATAGAAAATCGAAAAATCGTCTGTGAAATGTTGCTTCAAAGGTATGATCGGAAGTCATTTCTGCATCTAATAATGACGAGTGATGGAAAATGGATTTATTTTGAAAACCCTAAAACGCAAAAAATCGTGGCCGAAGAAATCATTATCGATCAATTACGAGCAATAGGAAAAATCCAAAAAATGGGAATATGAGTGCCATACCAATTGAATGACTGGCAAATGGAAAATTGCAAAATCGTTAGCATTTGCTTCAAAGGTATGATGATTTGCATTGAATAGAGACGGGTGATGAAAAATGAATTTATTTCGAAAACCCTAAGCGCAAGAAATCATGGTTATCACTTAGCGACGCCGGTACATCGACTTTAAGGTTATATTGTTTCGATCGCAAGACAATTCTCTGTGTTTGGTGGAACCAGAGTGGCATGGTGTATTACGAACTGAAACCTGGTGAAACAGTATTGATAGCTACCGACAACAAATTATCAATTTCAACCATGCATTCATAGAAGGACGTCCAGAATGGGCCCGAAGTGATTTTACAGCACGATAACGCGCCGTCTCATACAGCAAAACCAGTCAAGGAAGCGTTGAAAGCACTTGGATGGGACATAATATCCCACCCGCTGTACTCTCCAGACCTTACCCCGTCCAACATCACCTTTTTGCATCAATCAGACACGCGCTTGCAAAACAGCACTTCTCCAATTTCAAACAAGTTAGTAAATGACTCGACAAATTGTTTTGCTCAAAGGACAAACAGTTTTTTTGGGATAGCATTCATAAATTACCTGAAAGATTGGCCGGATGTGTAAAATCAAATGGCCAATACTTTGAATACATATTTTTTTAATATTCCTGAAAATTATTATTTTTACGAAAAAACTAATGACTTTCCGGTACACCTGGTATTCAATACGAACATATATTCATAATATTTAGGTAATCGGAAAAATTCAGATAAAAGCAATACCTTTGTATAAGAACAACGCATCTTTATTAGCGTCTGAATCTCTTGAATTCGGGACATAGTATCTTCTGAAAATTTGCATAATTAAACTTTTACAAATATTTTGGTGACGATAACAAATATTCAATTTTTTCGTAAAAAAAATTGAAGTATATTATATAATCTCAATGGTAATACAAATAACTTCGGAAAAAATAAATAACAGGCGACCGAGTTTCCCATAACCCTCATTTTTTAATAATTTCTTTTCGTTTATTTATGAAAACTAAAGCTGCTTTTATGGAGAAAGCGATGCTATTTTTTATTCAACCAATATTGAAGATAAAAAAATAATTGAGTTTTATTTGTCATTGATTGAAGGATCTAGAGAATTGTTATTGTATTTAAACATCATAAAAAACAAACCGCGTAAAACCAAGAAAAGAAAAAAAAGTATCCGAATTTTTTTTCACTTTTCTGTGATTTATGCGTGAACACGCTCATTACTTTCCTCTCGGCAACATAAATTCTACAACAAGCTTGGCATTTTTACTAAATATACTAGTGAATTTTTGGACCATCGTGAACAGTTTGATGACGTTCATACAACCGTGCTTTCGACTTCATGAATCATTATCTACTACAATTATTATCGTTAATATTCCTATCGTTAATAAGAGTTAACAAACAAAGCAAGTCCAGAAATGAATATTTTAAATCTACAAGTATAATACAACTAATTGATTGTATACCTCAACAGCATGGAATATTTTCCATTCTGTTGTCTTCCAATATCCATTATGCAGTTACATTTTAGACAAATGAACATGATTTTGTTCTTTTTCCTGAAATATGTCAAATATAATTTGATACTTTGGTCATTTCGTCAATTATTAAGATTAATACAACCCCTTTCTACAATAATTTCTGTATACGTATTTAGACAACTAAATTGTCACCATCAGCAGGTAATCAATCACAGTGTCGCATTTAATACTATGGCAAAACCCGCACAGACACAAATTCCGAACCAGATTTACATAGTCGAAAGACGAAACACACACGAAGTGTGTAAAAGCAGACGACGGTGTAAGTCTGGTACGGACTTCGACTTGCATATTGTGATTGCGAGCACGCTAAATGAGAAAAATATTTCGCAAGAGAGCATACACATTTAATAGCGACTTACTATGAGGTATAGTAAGTAGATAATGAGACTGCGCTTCTTCCTTCGCGCAGTCTCATAGGGCGAGTCTGTAAATGGAATGTCATTGACCTTGATGCTTTCCAAGCAACAACCCATAGTTTCGTCTCTCTGTTTGCTTTAGTTTACTTTCTAGCTTTAATTGTAGAGGACATTGTTACTTAGTTGTGCTGTGATAATGGTTGACATAAAAATCGAGCCGCTAATTAACCTAAAATTCCTTGTCAAATCAAAAAAATTGCCAACAGAATGTTTTCAAATGTTAAAAGAGGTGTTTGGTGATTATGTTATGTCACGTGAATGAATTTTGGAATGGCACACGCGGTTTTCTGAATGTCGGGAAGAGGTCTAAAATGAACGTCCTGGTTGACCTGTGACTGCGAGAACTGAAGTGAACGTTCAGAAAAATAATGAAATTCTTGATGAATACCGATATGGTTAACATTAACAAAGAAACAGTAAGACGCATTTTGCATGGTACATTAAATATGGCAAAAGTTTGTGCAAAAATGACGCCGAAAAACCTCACTTAGGAACAAAAAGACAATCGGGTGTATATTTGCTCTGACATCAGAGTACGACACACAGATGAACCGGACTTGTTCACAAAAAACATTACGCGTAATGAAATTAAGATTTTCTAGTATGACGCGGAAACAAAGCGTCAATCAATGCACTGGGAGGCCTCCGGATCGCAGACAGAAGGAAAGCATGAATGAGCAAGTCGAAATTGAATGCAATGCGATCGCTTTTTTCCATTTCAAGTGTGCTACGATGACTGACTGGGTGTCTGAGAGTTAAGCCGTTAAACAGAAATATTACAAAGTCCTATTCAAGCTGAGCGAAAGAGTAAGAAAGAAAAGACCGGATTCGTGCAAGAACGACTCGTGGATTCTGCACCGGGACAACGCACCAGCTCGCAATGCCTTACCTGTAAAACTGTTTATAGCGGCTAGGCGCATTTTTATGTTTGATCATCCTCCGTATTCGCCAGATTTCGCACCATATGACTTCTACGTCTTTCCAAAAGTGAAAAGTGTATTAAATGGGATACATTTTCAGTCTGTTAAAGATGTAAAATCAAAAACGCCAGAGTTGTTGAAGGGGCTGACAACTGATGAACTATAGCATTGTTTTGAACAATTGAAAATATATATACAGCGGTGTATAGATAGGGGAGGAGAATATGTTGAAAGGGATAAAAGCTAAATATAACTTTATTTGCAATAAATAACATTTCCCACAACAGTCTTGTTACTTAATTACTACACCTCGTATATCTCTACTAAGAATCAATATATGTGAGAAGTTTCAAGTTTGCAAATCGTATTGGTACTGTATATATCTAAATATATGTACAGTCCATGCAAATATTTACTGAATTATGTTTCATATTTACAGAAGAATAAATTTTGTTTTTATAAATAGTTTTATTATATTTTAATAAATTTATTAAATGGTTGACAGGCTTTAATTTTAAAATTCAAGTATACATTTAAAAAGAAAATAATATAAAGTCTTATTCATTAGGTAAAATGAAGTACGCTCTCAAGGCGAAGGTTAATCAAAATAGGTTAATCTATTGAAGTTAAAATAATACCTTTTCACAATAATTTTTGTATTCTGTATACAAATTTTGACAACTAAATTGTCATCATCAGCAGATAATTAATCGGGGTATCGCATCTGGAGCCACGGTAAAGTCCTCACCAAATCAAAGTCCGTACCAAACTTACATCGTCGAAAGCCAAAACACACACAGAGTGTATGAAAACAAATGGTGTAAGTATGGTACGAGGGAGCGTGTTTATATTCGCGGAATGAGCGGGTTGTAGAGGGGTGAGTAGGCGCATTGGGGGCGTGGCCTGTGCAGCGACTCATGACTAGTATAAATACGAAGTTTCATTGTTATTAGACAGTTAGTCTTTGAGCTATCGTCAACCAAGTAACATAATCAGAAGTGAAAAGTGAAATATGGAAAAAATCGAATATCGTGCCGTTATAAAGTTTCTTACCAGGCAAGGAAAATCAGTCGCGACCATAATGAATGAGATGTCATTGGTTTGCGGCGACTCTTGTCCAGGAAAAACCATGGTGTACAAGTGGCATAGTTTATTTAAACAAGGAAGGGAATGCCTTGAAGACGACCCGAGGCCGGGCAGGAGCAATGAGGTGACCACGCCAGCACTTATTGAAAAAGTTGAACAAATTGTACTCGAAGATGCTCGACTAAACAAGAAACAACTCGCAGAAATGGTTGGAGTATCCCATACAACAATTTTTAAAATCCTACACGATCATCTCGGCATGTTTAAGGTCAGCGCAAGATGGGTGCCGAGAATGCTCACGCCGCCGCAAAAACAACAGCGCGTAGAGTGTTCGCGTGCATTTTTGGACCTCTGTAATGAAGGCAAGGATGTTGTATTGAGTGGAATTGTTACTGGAGACGAAACTTGGGTTCATCATTATGAACCTGAGTCCAAACAAGACTCCATGCAGTGGCATAAAAAGGGCACAGCACCTCCCAAGAAATTTAAAGTGTCACAATCAGCTGGGAAACTCATGGCAACGGTATTTTGGGACTCGAAAGGAATATTGTTGATTGATTATAAAGATAAAGGTGTTTCTATAACCAGAGAATATTACGCTTCAATATTAGAGCGACTAAAAGAAGCCATTAAAGAGAAATGACAGGGAAAATTGACAAAAGGTTTTCTGCTTTTGCACGACAACGCGCCCGTCCACAAGAACTGCGTTGCGTTAGCTGCCCTGCATAAGGTGGGCTTCGAAATTGTGAATCACCCACCCTACAGCCCAGACCTGGCCCCCGAGTGATTATTACCTGTTTCCGAAAATGAAAAAAGAGCTGCGGGGTAAAAAATTTACTGCCGATGATGAAGTCAAGGAGGCAGTTTCGGCGTATTTTGCAGATAAAGAGAAATAATTTTTTTATGAGGGTATAAATAAATTAATTGAAAGATGTGAAAAATGTATCCGTCTTGCAAGTGAATATATTGAAAAAGTAAAATAATTTGTTTTTTTTATTTCCACCCCTTGTCCCCCTTTCCGCGAATATAAAAACGCTCCCTCGTATTACTCCCTCAGAAACACACTGTATAGCTTGTGTGATCTTTTGATTTGATAGGAAGATTTTCACTTTAAAACTAAAGTGCGTTTAGATGTCTTTGATCTAAAATATAATTAATTATATCTTCTTAAAAAACAGAAACTAATTTTCTAGAGCTACGAAATTAGAAATCACATGCATTGCTACCTCAGAACAACAAAGATATGAGAAAGCCAGTGAAAGTGTAATAAATCAAAGTGATAATGTTATGCGTGAGGGACGAATAAGGTACCTTTGGATTGGGGTCCAGGGTGCGTTGCGGCAAGAGGGGACGCGTCTGGAACAAAGGAACAAAAACACTAATATGTAGCGAATACGAGTGTAAACATTCACTGCTTAACTAGAAATTTTGGCATGCTTTCTAACAGTTACCAACTAAACACAGCCGTAAGACGTAATTATAAGATGCGTCTGACACAACGGATCGTGACTCTTTATCTGGGACACTTTCAAGACAAAACAGCGTGTGGGTTGTAATAAACAATGAAACACAAACTGGTTCAAACATCTACGAACTACGGTGTTTTTAGATTATTTCTTTTATCTTTCGGAGTAAGTTTCTTGAATACGTGCTATGTGTACAGGAAAATGTTTTGTATGATTAACTATAGGAAACGTTTGATACCTTCGGGGTTAAATAATGATTTTTATTGTATAATTATATACGAGGGTAGCCGTTTATATTTCGGGAATAGCAAACGAAATAAATTTTTATTATATAAAATAGCTTCATTGTTTTTAAAAATATTCTCCTTAAAAATCAATGCACTTTTGCATTCGTTTAAACCAATCCGAAAAACATTGCTGCCATTGTGAATGCAGTAACTAAAACATGAAGTCTTTTCCGGGGTAGAAAACCGTTGACCACGAAACTTATTCTTCACGCGTAGGAACAAAAATAAATCACGTGGTGATAGATCAGGGCTGTACGGCGGATGGCTCATCATTTCAATGTTTTGCCCGGCCAAATATTCAATTGTTTGAACCGATCTGTGAGAGCTCGTATTGTCATGGTGTAGAATGATCTGCGTTTTCGGTTTGTTTTCCTCATTTCTTCAAAAACTTTGGGCAAATAAATAGTTGTGTACCATTCGGAATTGACCGTTCTACAACTCTTTAAAAGCGCAGTTGCAATATGACCGTTTTTTTCCGAAAAAACGACCATTTGCTTTGATGTGCTTCGGATGCGAATAACTTTTGTTGGTTTTCGCTCACCTTGGAATACCCACACAGTCGACTGCTGTTTACTATCGGATTCTTACCTATAGATCGAAGTTTCATCATCCGTGACGACTTTATAAATGTTCTTTAAAGCACCGCCATTGTATTTTTTGCGCATTTTTGGGCAACAATCGACGCGAGTCCTTTTTTGAGCGGTTGTCAAATTATGTGGTACCCATCGTGAACATAGCTTCTTAACGGCTAAATGTTCATGCAGGATCTTATGCACGCTGGTATTACTAATACCTGGAGATGCATTGATCTGACGGTATGTCACATGACGGTCTTGCACTATCAATACAGATACTGCATTAATGTTTTCCGACACAACATTTGTGGGACGACCTTCACGACATTCATCGTCGAAAGAACGCCGTCCAAGTTTGAATTCACTGTACCAACGATGTACTGTAGTTTTCGATGATGCTTCATCACCATATCAAGAATTCAGCTCGTCGATGCATTTTTTTTTGAGATAATCCACGCCGAAAGTTATGAAAAATAATTGTACGAAAATGTTCGCGAGTTAATTCCATTTTTCGCTGACATAAAGTTTTCAAGTTACTGTCAACAATAGAAATAGCGACCGGATAATAAAATACAATAAATATATTGTCAAAAATGACAAATTTCACGATGCAATCATCAGATCGGAGGCAACACTAACAATATTGCCAGTTCCCGAAATATAAACGGCTATTCTCGTACAATGTGTACGCATAAGTACATACGAAAATTTCAGTTTAGTAACATTTTATAATTGGTGAGCCTGGCTAAGTTACTTTACTAGTTACATTTATTATTTATATCCGGCTATTTTAATTTTAAAATACATTGTACAATAGAATAAAATTCAACCCAGTAAAATTAGTTTAACCTGGTTAAACTAATTCTTGCTAATTGCAAAGATTTGGTAGCGAACTATAGAGTATTGAAAACTAAAACTGTTTGAGTCTTTATTCAACAGATCGATACACCTGATAATAGTTACGTTTAATGTATATATATAGGAGAATACTACTGTGGGCAAAAAGTAGCAAGACTTTTTAATTTAAATTTTGCACGAAAACCCATTCGTCGAAATACTTTTTTTTTCTAGGTTGGTATGACTGTCAGTAACATCTGTGCCAAATGTCACATCCAAATAATCATTAGTGTTTAGTATACGCTTTTCTTTCTGAAGTACAAAAAGTGCATTCGGCGATTTTTACAATGAGTGAAATTATTCAACAAAGAAGTTCCATTAAATTTTGTGTACGGAATTAAATTTCTGATGCCGAAACATTCAGAATGTTGCAAAAGGCCTTCGGTGATAATTGTTTGTCACGCGCAAGTGTTTTTGATTGGCACACATTATTCAAAGAGGGTCGAGAACGCGTTGATGACGAACCACGTCCAGGACGGCCATCAACATCAACTGATGATCAACACGTCAATAGAATCAAGGAATTGGTGCTTGAGAATCGACGATTAACAGTCAGAGATCTTACTGGCATCGTTGGAATATCGGAAGGATCAGTGAAAACCATTTTGGAAGATTATTTGGGCCTAACAAAAGTGAAAGCACGATTTGTTCCAAAATCACTCAATTTTTTCGAAAAACAGCGTCGCGTTGACGTCTGTGAAACAATGCTTTCTGACTATCAGGACAAAATGAAAGGCATCATAACTGGAGATGAGACTTGGATCTACGCTTATGACCTGGAAACAGACGATCAATCGGCCGAATATCGTATCAAAGGTAAGCCGAAGCTCAAAAAACCACGTCAAAGCAAGTCAAAAATCAAGGTTATGTTGACAGTTTTCTTCGATTATCGAGGTGTGGTGCACTCCGAATTCCTTCCGACCGACCAAACTGTCAACAAAGAACACTATTTGAGTTCTATGCGTCGTTTCCGCAATGCTATTCGTAAGAAGAGGTCAGAATTATGGGCCGACAACTCTTGGTTTTTGCACCACGATAATGCACCGTCGCATACTGCATTAATTCTTCGTGAGTTTTTCGCCAAATTTTCAACCAATATCATGCTGCAACCACCGTACTCGCCTGATTTAGCTCCGTGTGACTTCTGGCTATCCAGCAAACTCAAACGACCGCTCAGGGGAAACCGTTTTGAGTCAATTGAAGACATTAAACGTGAATCGCTACGCGCATTGAAGGCTATTCCTGAAATTGACCAACAACTGTTTCGAGAATTGGAAGAAACTTTGGCACAAGTGTATTGGGGCCAGGCCGGATTACTTTGAGGGGGACGAAATAGATTTGGAGGAATAAATTAAGAATTTAAAAATTATGGACAAAGTCTTACTATTTTTTGCCCACAGTAGTATATATATATATATATATATATATATATATATATATTGTATAATTTGATGGCTAGTTAATTCGAAAGATTTAACACAATTTGATTTCTTTCTTTTTGGTTATTTCGAAAATAAAGTATTCAGCAAGAAACTACGCAACTTAGATGAACGACAAGGTATATTTGCTGTTAAATCATGGAACAATAGACCTGAAATTTTGTAAAATGTGTATAATAATAATATAGGAAGATATATAAATCTGTGTTTATGAAATAATGATAATATGTATATATATCATTATACGTATCTGAGATAATTTAAAAATTAACTTGTGTTGGTAAAATATATAAATTAATGAAGAACAGCGTGACTTTTATTCAAATTTCAGAGAAGTATAGTATGTATATACTTTGGACTATAAGCACATCACTGTTTTATCGTGTATTTATAGCGCTAAAAGATATAAAACACAAACTAAAGAGAAAAGAACACCTAAACTGCACGATAAGATTCGTGTGAACAGCTCAATTTTGAAAAATCACGTATTTCAGCAGTTTATTTTACCGCTTTCGAAAAGTATTACGCATAAGATACAACTAAAGAATAACGGCTTGTGTGGGAGAAAGATATATTTCAAAATGCACGAGCTTTGTATATTAGAAAAAAAAGAAAACACTAAAACATAGTACGTGTCTTGAACCTTTGAATTTACATTCATATTTACAATCTTAAAACCTACACCTTTCGACGCAACTGATTCGAGATCTGATATCGAGCTTAATACCTTTTTGGTCATTTTATCGAAGAGGCTTAGTATTATATTCTATCCATCCTTCTTATTTTCGCTGGTGAAATGTAGTTAACTTCTGATTGACTAATTTGAGAGTTGTAGCAGTGTGAATAAAATATTTAATTGGAAAATGCTAAATACTAATCCTAAATTCGATGCCCATAAATATTTATTTTTCAAAGGATTACCTCCATCTAAAATTTTAGCTGATATACGAAGGTGATCCCATAAGTACCCGGCTTGATCTAGAGATGGCGGTAGTTGTTTGAAAAATATCACTGTATTAGAAAGTACACAATCTAGAAAGCATATGCTTCAAGTTTAAAGACGCCACGATGTTTAGTATTTGTTTGGCAGCCATCAATAATGAACGTTTTCAGTGAATTTGAAAAAATGCGAAAATTGGTCACCGTTGTACGATACAACACTTTTATTTGAAAGGCCGCAGCCCAACTGATACAAAAGCTGGACTGGATTCTACCCTGGGTGAGTCTGCTCCTTCGTTTACAAGTATTGGGTAGCAGAGTTTAGACGAGGCCATACGAGCTGTCAAGACGAGCATCGCAGTGGTCGACTAAATGAGGTGACGACTCCAGAAATGGTGAAGAAAATCCACATAGCAGAATGAATGACCGTCGACTGAAAGTGCGCGAGCTAGCAGACACAGTAGGAATTTCAAAAAGTGCGGTACATCACATATTATCTGAAAATTTGAACATGAGAAAGCCGTGTGCAGGATAGGTGCCGCGTTTGCTCACACTCGAGCAAAAACAGTGTCGTGAAGATGTTTCAGTTGAGTGTTTAGCGAAGTTTCACAGCAGCAAAGCAGAACTTTTGCGCCGTTACATAGCCATGGATGAAACATGGGTCCATCACCTCACACCCGAGACAAAAGAACAATCAAAACAATGGACTCTGAAGAGGGCAAAGACCTTTTCATCTACAGGCAAGGTCATGGCATGGGTTTTTTGGGACGCGTATGGAATAATTTTCATTGAATATCTTGAAAAATGTTTGCCGATGTTTTCATTTCAATCGGTTTGTGCTCTTCACCCGTAAATTCATATGACTTTGTAATAACAGGTTTCGTAACCGCGTAGAGTTTTACTGGGTGGTAGTGCGATTGGGCGTTAAGATATCTACTCGTGTGCGTCAGTTTGCGATAGACCGCGAAATTTATTGTCTTCTTTCTTCATAATGATGTGTTCATTAAGAAGAAAAAAGAGAGTCAGCTTATTTTGTTGACCTTCCTCCATGGTAGATTTAGTATTCCGATTTAAGCTATTCGAACACTCTAAGAATTTGTTTAGCTCACACTGAGACGCAGGACTGAACAATTTAATCATACTACCTGATGAGCTTTGGATTGAGCAAAACAATTGACGTTGTCATTGCCTTATTAAGCAGTACAAGAGAAAGGTAAATATGGTGTATTATGTCGGCTGTTTTTCTGTGTACCGCAGAGGTGCTGTTTTCCCGACAAGAACTTGGGCACTTAATTCCTACCTAGTACTTCATAATTCTTCCTGGCTACTCAGAAAATAATTATTATGCCTAGTCGTAATAGATCGAAACTGAATTCATCCTCAAAATTCAGTTACAAACTTTTTAATTTCCCAATCTATTGATCGCTAGCTTCGTTTTAATATCACTTCTTAATTTCTTGAATTCAATTTTAGAGTAAATTTTGTTTCTTTTCGCCATATTTTTCTAGTGTAAATTACTGTCTACGATGGTCTTTATCGTAATATTATGTTTCCAAATATGTGTTCCGGTTAGTGATCTCAGACCTATATAAAAAAGAATTTCCTTTAAAGATTGTCCAGTTTTTCCTAATTTTTCATAAATGTTAGGAATAAGCAATTGTTCTCTAAGTAGGGAGCAATAAATTATAAGGGAATAGTAATATGCAAATAATTTATAGAAATGGTAAATAATGAAACAAATGACAAGCTTTATTAATTATTTAGACAAATTTCAAACACGGAATTATAACGAAAAACAATTCGCAAGTTAAATCGAAGCATTGATGTAAAAAAAGCCGAATATTTAAAAAAGTTGTTAACTCCCCTCGGCAAAGGAAAATTCAATGTAACATGTACACATTAAAATTTGAAAAACTAGGGCTACGTGCAACGAATGTAAACATGTATTCGGTGAATATTCCGTAATATTATCTAATAAACGCACGGAAGGAAATTATTTTCAAAGCTTGTATAAATTATTTTCAATATAAACCGCTACTTTACACGCGGTAAATATCGACTTTTTTTTAGAGTAAACAGAGGGTTAAACAGTAGAAGCTTTACGTAAATAATTTATGTATGAAGCATGCCATGTTACAAGAGTAGCAAACTTGTTAATATTCGATGGAAATATAATCTTAGATTATATACCAATAATTTTGCCCTTGTTTGACATTTTGACACTCATCTTTTTCAGGACGTTTATATTGAAATGTAATTATTGTCTGAACCGACGACGCCTACAAAGGAAAAGCTTTGCTGAAATATAGAAGATTTTTTTAGAAATTATCTTCACATATAGACCAACATCCGGTGATGACGTGTTATATTTAACTTTTGTAGACACATTTATGTTCCATATAATGGATTAGTTTTTCAATTGAATGCCAGACAGTCTGTTTTACACTGAAGCTTCTTTATTACCTTCGAACGGTGGTACGAGAGAAGAAAATATTGTATTCGTGAAAAAGTTTAAATCCAGATTTCTAAGAATTTAAACGTTCTTTTAGGTCTATATTGGGAAAAATACAATTTTGGTTTTCTGCTCGTCTGTTGGTTCGTCTGGCCGTCCGTTCTACTGGACAGGAATTTTTGCCCAAACCATTCAGATAGACACTAGATAGACACGAAATTATAAATTTTAGGAACTTGGGAAATTATTTTTATTTTTGATATTTAAACTTTCTTCTACTTTCAAAATAATCGTAAAAGCTAAAGATTTACAACTTCCTTAAAACCGGAGTAACAACAGTCTTTTAATTTTCAAAAATGAATAGATACTGTAGATAATAATAATAATAATAATAATAAGAAAACTTTATTGTCCAACAGTGAAACCCCATTAACAGGACAAAATATGAACAACCATAGAAAATAAATAAATGCAGATTGCCATACCCTAAGTAAACACAATAAATAATCTATACAAAAGAAAGAGAGAAAAAAAAAACATATATGTATATATATATATATATATATATATATATATATATACATGTAAATATAAAATAATGAACTAAACAAAAATGGTATACCAGACATAATAAATTAAGAATTCAAGTCAATGAAACGGGTCATCATAAAATTGCATAAAATTCCGTGACATATGACCAATCGGTGACTTAGCTAAAACATTAGTTCTCGCCCTAGGATTTTCCAACAAGCTACTAGAACGGGTATCACGGCCCGGCACATGAAAACTAACGCACTTGAATAATGCTGCACTGTCAACTGTATTTGTTAATAGATTGTGCATAAATCGTGCACTGTACATATTGCGTCGATTAGATAGAGACCGAAAGTCGTGCTGATCCAACAAGCTTGTGTAGTCAACCCCACGGTCAGGGTAATGACTACTTACCCTAAAAGATAAATATTTTAGAAATCGTCGTTGAACACGCTCTATACACAAATCGAGATGGAGATAACATGGAAACCAAACCAATGATGCGTATTCCAACTTGCTCCGCACTAGCGCAAAGTATACAGATTTAATAGCTTGAATATTATTAAAACCACGGCAGGATCTAATCACAAAGCCAAGCGACCTCGATGCAGATAAGCATATTGAGGAAATATGCCCAGCAAATGTAAGCCGCGAATCAAAAAGCACTCCTAAATCTTGCACCCTCGACACTCTTGTTATCGGCCCAGATCCGGCCATATAATTATAAATATGAGGTTGGCTACATTTACAGTAGGAAACTACTGAGCACTTATTAATGTTCAAAGAAATATGGTTCAATGCGCACCATTCGTCTACTATCCGAAGGTTCGTCTGCAATTTAATACAGTCAGCCTCCATGTTGACAATGTTATAGATTTTTAAATCATCCGCATAGCACAAACTTCGTTTCCGCAGAAAACACGACCAGGAATTCTTGATGCAGATCTCCTACCAAAACGCTCTAGGATCATCTACAATTTTAGATTCTAAACGCCTCTGATAAGCGTTATATGAGGCATGCGTATCGCATTTAACCATTCGTCTCAATCTCTTAAATTCACTGTAATAGTATTCAGATTTTGTAGACTTTCATTTTTTAAAATAATACTCCTTCATATGCACAAGATACCTAATCCTGCCATTAAACCACACAGGATATTGACGGCGAGATGATCTTACCCTAGGCACAAAACGATCGAACACAGAATAAATTTTGCTGTAGAAACCATCGACAGCAAAATTCACATTGTTACAGCTTAAAAGAAAAGACCAGTCAGTAGCAGCCAAATTTGTATACAAAGTTGTCAAGTCAGCTGCACGAAAGTTATATCTCATATTACTGTTAGAAGGGAAGTTGACCCGCACAGGTAGAGTATCAAAAGTAAAAGTGATAGAGAGAGCAGGATGATGCGTATCCTCAGGAACTATCGGTATCGGATCTCTAACTACTTCGAGATCACAATCCATATTAGACAGTATTAAATCAAGTATTCTACCGTTATCATTAATAATTTCATTGAATTGACGTAAGCTAAGTAGTTGCATAAACTGCTTAATAATTGCAGATCTCCTATCATCATAATTAGTAGAATTGTAACAGGGAGCATTGAAGTCACCGATAACAATTAGATGTTTACCCAATAGAACAAGACCGAGCGCATCCAAAAAGGACTCATAATCATCACCGTTAACATCCGGAGGAATGTAAATATTAACAAAATATATCGGAATTGATCCATAGCAACACCTGCAGATGGTAAGATCGATGATCGGCATCAAATTGGTCACAGCGGAAGCATCAACCAATGTAGTGTCATACCGATTAGAAAAAGCAGAAAGAACTCCACCACCACTCATTCGACCAACAGTCGAAAACTTTCTGTCTGACCTGAATACAGAAAAACTGGCGTCGAACATCTCTGCATTACCAATGTCATCGCTCAGCCAAGTTTCAGTAAAGAACACTACATCCGCATCAATAACACTACAGATACAAATAATATAATAATACGTGAGATGTCTTTTAAGTTTTGCATACTGGGATACAGGGGGTGCCACTAATCAAATGTCGCTACTATAAATTAGCCTCCATCTTTAGTTAATCTAAATCCAAAGTTTCAGTGCGATACGTGTAGTGTTGCAGCTACAACGATTTTACAAAGTCGACAAGTTAGTTGAAAAATGGAATTAAACGGAGAACATTTTTGCGGAATATTTTTTTATAATTTTCGAGGACGATTCTCTCAACGATAATGCCTCGCCGATTTGGTTTCCATTTTCGGCAATGAAAGTCCACATCAGTCAATAATTTCTCGATGATATGGAGAATTTAAACGTGAACGGATTAGTCTTAGCGACGATCCAAGGGCAGATTCACCAAAAGTGGTAGTCACACGTCGATGCTGTGCGCAACGAAGATCGACATGTGACATATCACCAGATTGAAGCATTATTGGTGATTTCAAAGACCTCAATGCAGAAAATTTTGACAAAACATTGTGTGAAAAAAATGCGTGTCCCGTTAAATACTGCATTTGCTGGCCGAAGATCAGAAAGCAGCTAGGGTGAATTGGTGTTCGAAAACTCTAGATCGCATCAAGGCTGGAAGCTCTAAAAACGTATACAACATTGTCAATAGTGATGAAACTTGTATTTACTCATACGAGCTAGAAAATAAACGCCTGTCGTCTGTATGGGCGCTCCAAGATGGAGAAAAGCCGACGAAAGCCATCCGTTGTCGAAGGGTCTCGAATAAAATGGTCACGACATTTGTTTTGAAAGAAAGCCATGTAGCCACAATTCCTTCACAAGATCAAAGACGTGTTACTGGCTATTGATATACAATCATCAACCCTAAACGACCATCACCCTCCACCAAGACTATCAAGTTCGCACATAGCACCCAAGACAATTGAATTTTTTACGCAACAAAACATCGAACTGTTGGAGCGTCCTTCATACAATCCGGGCGAAAGTCGCAACGTTTTCATTACTTTTACGAAAATTAAGAACGGACTGCGTGGTCAAAGTTTCCAGTCTTTAGAAGGAACAGTCGATGCCTTCAAAAACACAATTTTGACTGTACCAACAAACGAGTGGAACAACTGCTTCTAGAGTTGGCTCGAACGCATGCAAAAGCGCATTAATCTTCGTGGAGAATACTTCGAAAAACAATGAAGTCTTTAAAAGTTATCTACTGTTTTATTCCAGTTTTATATGCAAAACTCAAAATACAACCCACGTAATAACGGTGGTTTACTGAGGTACCAAAATCCTTTCGTAAACGACTTCTTGAAATTCAAAATCAGTGTCCGGTACATTCTAGATGCAAGTCCGGATAAATAAATCTTCTATGTAAATTAATATTATTTGACCAGTAAGATTAATTATTTAATATCCTTTTTCCATTAATTTTATAATTAAATTTCGAGTATTTCTGGAACTGTAAACATGAAGACAAAGAAATACGTGTAAACAACCCACGTAAATGCGATTTTTTTTGGAAATGCAAAAGAATGTGTGTAATTGCATTTAAAAAGAAAAATTAAAAATTGGATTATTTCTAATTTCTTTCATCAAGCTCTTGTCGCAAGTTAGAAATGTGTTTTACATAATTTTTGTTGAGAACACTATCTAATATACTTAAGTAATGAAAATAAATTAAATTTGAGTTCCAAATAAAGGAAAGTCTAATAAATTTGCCAATTATTTCGTCAGTAATGAAATAAAAATGTTTTCTAAAGTATAGAGTGCTAGAATTGAGATTTCTTTATGAAAATTGCCCACGATACAGTTACGCGGTTAAGAAAGCAATGTCGACAAGAGAATAGTAATAACAAGGGCAAGTAAATGTTTAATATCGCCTATGTAAATGCAAAACACGTATTACTGGCAGAGAAAACAGTTTCAGACAATATGCTGTTGCATTTTGGCATACCCTCAACGGTGAGTAGAATTGCCATGTTAATCTTCGGCTCAGTATTGACTTGACACTCGTACACTCCTCCATCTCTCTTCTGTACATACTCGATGCGCAAGTCCCAGTCGTCGCTGTGTTCAGGATGTCGCACGCTGAACCTACCATCTCCTGTGTATGTATGTATACCAGATGTCAAGATGTGTAGATCACGTTTACGCATCCAAGACACCTATAAACAATGACAAAAAGAATATTGGAGCTTGTTACATTTTATATTTAAACTTATGAAGTTATTCGGAGTTTATCCGTCCGCAAAGCATGCTTGATACGTATAGTGTAAAAGGTATTTAAACTTATATATAGAAAGGACGGGTGAGACTTGTTTAAATGGTTCTGTTAATCAAATATTTGAATAAAAATTATATTGAAACTACTTTACAATATATTAAAGACGATTTTCTTTGAAATAATGGAATCAAATTTTAAACATATATATACAATTTATAAACAAATACAAATTTTAATAGTGTCTGTGGTTGATCAAATTAATCAATTATGGTTAATATAAGTCATTTCCACAATCATTGTCGTATTCAGGATACGATTTCGACAACCAAGTTATCATCATAAGCAGATAATTAATCACAACATCGTACTTGGAACCACAGACAAATAGGCACATAGAGAAAGTCCATATTTTTTGTATTTATTGAACACTTATCCTAAGCTTTTTGCTCGCATTAATGAAACCCTTTTGTCGGTCGTATATTGCTTTTCTATGGAGTCAAACAGACATGAATTATTGATAGGATCCCGCCAGCGTTTAACACATAGTTTCTGTTTTTTGAAATACACTAGGTTCTCTATATAATGGACAGCATCGGTGTTTATAAAACTGTCCATTGTTCAGAGATGTCCATTGGTGGAAAAAAAAGGAGTATAAATAAGTTTTAATTAATTTATTCTTACGATATACTAAAAACTAACTAAAAATCTGAGATTTTAGATTTTCAATTCTTCTATTTACAATTGGTGTTTCTACATTGCATACTATCTCAACGATTTTTCCTCCTTGAGTAATGTCGCCAGGCATGAAAAAGAAATTTTGAATATCCTTTAGCTTTTCATAAGCTTCGTTAATGTTTTTGTTTCTGAAATAATATCATCATCATCCTCACTGTCATTATCACGTACATTGGTACTGTTTTGAAATTCACGCATACACTCTTGTGGGCTAATATCGGAAATCTGGGTATGTAAATTATCATCAATTTGTGCATACGATAATATGTCAGGATAGGGTTTACAAAGTTCTGACAGTGGCCCATCATCTTCAGCACTGAAGTCTATATCCTCGCAAATATCTTCAGCATTCCACTCACCAAATCCAGCTTAGAAAACATTTGCTGATAGTTTCAGCGTTTACAATTTTCCAAGCAGTAATGATCCATATTAGAGCACTATGAATGTTAATGAATTTCTCTATACGTGCTGGAAGATTTACAATGATCCATAGACGACAACAGTCTCTTAACTAAAAGCTTTTTGTAGTTGGTTTTAAAATTATTGATAATCCCTTGATCAAGTGGTTGACGATGAGGGGTAATGCTTGGGGTCAAAAATATTAGTTTAACATTTTGTAACTCAAGTTTTGGGTGTGACGTAGCGTTGTCTAAAAGTAAAAGAACTTTTCTATTCCACTGTTGCATTTTTCTATCAAATTTGGTTAACCAAATTGTCCTAATTTCCCTAGATATCCACGCTTTTTTACTACTCGTAGAATACCACCCACTGGCAACTTCTCAACGTCTGCTCCTCTAAAGCATTGTGGATTCTTTCTTTTCCCAATTATTAAAGGTTTCTCCTTTTCTCCAATCACATTCGCACACAAGAGAATAGTTAATATTTCCTTAACAGCTCCTTAACATTTTCCACTTTTTAGTGCATAGGTTTTGTTTGGCAAAGCTCGAAAAAAGTCCAGTTTCACCTGCATGAAAAATG
This sequence comes from Dermolepida albohirtum, assembly GCA_031893035.1. Taxonomy (NCBI): domain Eukaryota; kingdom Metazoa; phylum Arthropoda; class Insecta; order Coleoptera; family Scarabaeidae; genus Dermolepida; species Dermolepida albohirtum. The sequence goes on from JAVIWB010000741.1 coordinate 51,052, forward strand.
TCTTTCGGTGGGTATTTCTTCGAGATAGTTATCATGAATTTATCAGAAATGAGCAGAAACCCTCATTGTTATACACGGAAATGGAATTAAATTTTTCCAAAAATTCAATTTATCGCATTTTGACACAGCATTTGGGACTGAGAAAGATTTGTGCAAAGTTTGTACTACACAAGATAATTGATGATCAGAAATTACCCCAATTCAACATTGTACAGACTTGATTAAAGACTCAAAAAAAAGACGAAGACTTCGGGTATTCTATTGTAACTAGCTATGAGACGTGGTGTTTTCAATATGATCCAAAAACCAGGCGTCGAAGCTCTAAATGGAAGCATCCTAGCGAAGCAAGACTGAAAAGAAGCCGTTTGGAGAAGTCAAAAGTGAAGACAATGTTGATTTGTTTTTATGATTCGAAAGGCATAGTGTACCAACTAGTCAAGCAGTCAATGCTGCATATTACCTTGGTGTTACGAAGCGTCTTTTGGCATGTATTCGCCGTGTGCGCCCCCAATATCGTGAAAATGATACATAATAATGCATCATCTCATCGCTCAACGATTTTCTAACTATAAATAGCACTTTAACCATCAACTGTAATCACCGGATTTGGCGCTCTGTGATTTCTACCTATTCACCAAACCACATTTGCCGATGAAGGTACGCGTTATGCCGACGTCGAAGCCATTAAAAGGGCGTCGACAGCGATCTTGAAGGACATCTCTAAAGATGAACTTCAATATTCATTCGACGTGTTAGTTGACCGTGCAAAGCGTTGTATTGAAGCCGAAGGTGACCGCTTTGAATAAAATAAATAAATTTTACAAAAAAGGTTGGCTTTTGTTTTTATTTTTAAAAAGTTCGGGTTTCTCTGCCACAGACTGTGCATATTAACGTTTAACTAACGCTAAAGGCAACCAAAAATGCTTTTTGGGCTGATGAGTTGGTCATTAGCAATTAATTGTTAAAATTCAATCTCAGTTATACTAATTGGCAAATCTGTTTTAGCGAATAAGTAAATTAATATACGGATTTGTATAGAAATAAAGTAACGAGCACTTACGTGTGGATCTTTTTCCATAATTCACGATATTTTACACGAAAACACCAAAGTAAAGCAACGATTGCACATGAAGTTAATTACTTTCTCTTCATTTGTATAATATAACGTTTCCGAAAATCTGTTTTCATGTAGATGTACAGGGAAATAAATCGTCAAGAAATGTTGTTTTTACATTCCTTTTTCAGAATACTTTTCGTATTCTTCAAGCTGAAACGCTTTCCTACAATGTTAAGGTATTCTGCAGACTTGTTGGTACTTTATTTTTATGTCACCGCATTTGAAATGTTCAGGCGTTCTGGCAAAACATTTTCCTTTTCAATACATTACCTTTGTAAATGCTTTAAGTTCACTCTATTTGCATTTGAATAAATGCTGAGTCACGCAGCTGAAGGACACAAATTCTTTCCTTGATAATTACGATTGCATTTTAGTTTACGACCAAAGGAAATGTAATTCAATGTTAATAGACAAACAGACATTTCTTTTTCATAATAAATATCGTAGTGCGTAGTGACAGTGAAAAAGCAGAGCATAATGACTTTGTGTATGACGCGTTAACAAAAGCATCGATCTAAATGAACTGGGATGTCCCACTGGGGACTTCTTGGACGAGCACCTAGTTTTTAAGATTATAGAGCAAAATTGTAGGTTAGTCTATAACGACTAGTAACAATTTATTTAAATTTACAAAAAAATAATAAATATCCGTGTTGATTCATAACCGATTAGATACATTTTTATATGCACTTGTCTCAATAATTATAAAATTAAGGTATTTCAACGTATTGTCCTTGTAAATCTTACCATTGTTTAAAAAGAAATTTTTCGTTATTGTTTTGAAATCTATATTCTGACCGAAGCAGTTTCCCTTATCTGTTGTTAATACGAGGGTAGTTTGACAAGTAGTGAGAATGGAAAAGAAAAACGAATCTTTTAAATACAAAATAATTTTTATTTTTCAATATATTCTCCTAAAAGAGCAATACATTTATTCCAATGGTGCTCCAATGCCCTTATGCCATCTCTAAAATGAGATTCCGGAAGACTTGCAATTCATTTACAAAGATGACAAGCTCGTCGTTAGACGAAAATTTCTTTCCACCTAGTGCCGTTTTCAATTTTGGAAAAGGACGGAAGTCGGAAGGGGCTAGATCCGGCGAATAAGGCGCATGCGGTACTAATTGGAAATGCAGCTCGTGGGTTTTGGATATCGCAACTGTGCTGGTATGCGAGGGAGCGTTGTCTTGGTGAAACAAAATCTTTTTCTTTACCATTCCTGGCCGTTTAGCACGAATCTCAACATTTAATTTTTGTAGAAGTTCTGCATAATATTGTCCGTTTATTGTGGTGCCTTTTTGAAGGTATTCAATGAGCAAAATGCCCTTCGAATCCCAAAAAATTGATGCCATTAACTTGTTTGCCGATAAAGTGGTTTTCGCTTTCTTTGGAGGTGCAGAACCACGTTCCAACCATTATTTCGACTGTTGTTTAGTTTCGGGTGTACTGTAGTGTATCCAAGTTTCATCGCAAGTAACAAATTGCGTACAAAACTCAACCGGGTTCCGCTTATAAAGGTCCAAACACTCATTGGAAATGCGCAAACGAGTGAACTTTTGATCAGTCGTAAGCAGTCGCGGCACCCATCTTGCCGGAAGCTTGGAAAGGCCCAATTCTTTCGTTAAAATGTGGTGTACGCGTTCTGTTGAAATGTGTACCATGTCTGCTATCTCTCTCACTTTGAGTCGTCGATCTTGCGTAATAATATTATGGATTTTTATAATCATTTCCTTAGAAGCCACGATTTTGAGTGCTCCAGAGCGCTTTTCATCAACACAGCTTGTTCTACCTCGTTTAAATTCATTTACCCATCTACTTATTGTGGCGGATGATGGCAGATTCAACTAATGTTTCCCGTAACTCATCTTTTATTTCGGTAGCTTTCATACCTTTAATTAAGAAGTATTTAATCACCGCACGATACTCTGCTTTTTCCGTTTTAACAAAACGACGTGTTGCTTCTCTTTCAATCAGCTGTCAAAAATAAACTAATCAACCGATTTATCTAAATATCGGAATATGAACATATAAATAGCCAACTTAAATTACAGTGAATTTGTTTTACCAATTAAAGCGCCACCTATGTGTCATTCTCACTACTTGTCAAACCATCCTCGTATATTCTGACCGAAGCAGTTTCCCTTATGTGTTGTTAATACATATAGAATGTATGAATAGCATATTGATCGGCATCGCATTACTATCGCTTCGGTTAGTACCTACGACAATAGTTGTTCGTATAGGTGGGCTGTTTTTAAGTTTTACATATAAAACTGGAATAAAACAGTAGATAGCTTTTAGAGACTTCGTTGTTTTTCGAAATATTCTCCACGAAGACTAACGTACTCGAACCAACTCTGGAAGCAGTTTTTCCACTCGTTTGTTGCTACAGTCAAAATTGCCTTTTTGAATGCATCGACTGCTCCTTCTGACGACTGGAACCTTTAACCACGCACTCCGTTCTTAATTTTCGGAAAGGTAAAGAAATCGTTGGACCTTGAGTGCTATGTGCGAACTTGTATTGTCTTGGTGGAGGATGATTCGTCGTCGGAGTTGGTTTTTCGAAGCTCAGTAATGACTTGCGGCAAATAAATGGTTGTATATCATATTATTTTATCGGACAATGGAATATTCTTAGCGCGCACTTTGCAAAACCAGTCATACATTATTTGGTTCATTGCAGCTCCATCTGTTTTCACAAATTTCTTCTTTTGATGTGAATTTCCATTTTCAGCAAACCGTCTATTAATATCAACTTAGTTTTTCGAAATATCTCCCACTTGACTTCTACCGATACAGAATCTTTCCGCAAGCAGTCTCACACTAAGTTCATTCTTCTCTGCACACTGAATAATATCAATTTTATCTTCTAAACTGAGAAATTTTCTCTTTTTAGTAGCCATATTACCTGTACGAACACTAAAACATTAGATAACTAACTTGTTAGAGCACTAAATATTAACTGAATGCCATAAAAACTTTAGCTAGACCATCATTACAGTTGTACTTATTACCTGCCTTAATTATATGTTGTTCATGTTCACTGTAGAGAATGTTACAGCGGTCATAAATATAAAAAACCGAAAGACCATCATTACAGCACTTATTGTATTAAAATATATAATAGTGTTTAGAAATTATAGGAATTGCAATAAATTTATTATGTACCTGGCTTAAACCCTTTATAGACAATCATTACAGCACTTATTACATACAAAGGGTACTAAGAAAGTTTTGCAGTACAGCTTTGTTTATTTAATTTTTTCAAAGTAATTTCTACTACACTCAAGACACCTCTCCATCCTCCAAAACCAATTTTTAAATCAGTTCTGCCAAGTTCCACTAGGGAGTAAAGCACACTCGTTGTTCCAAGCCTGCAGAAAGTCCTTATCACTGGAAAACTGACTCCCTTTTAGCTTCATTTTCACATGCGGGAACAGTACAAAGTCGCAGGGAGCAAGATCTGGACTGTAGGGAGGGTGCTTGAGAAGTTTTAATCTTGTCGTGGTCATATTGGGTGCAGGCTTTGGCGCGGTGAGCTGGAGCATTATCGTGATGGGTCTCCATTCCTGACTTTGGCCGCAGGTTCCTCATAGATCCAATAATTTTAGGCAGGCACTGTTCACTATATCACTTAGCTGTGATTTTCTTCTATGTGTTCAAAACGATGCGTTCAACAATTCCACTCGGTTTGAAAAATACAGCTCAACATATCATTTTCTTCTTTACAGATCGGGATTTTCTGACAACTGCGGGTCTGCCCTCATCATTAAAAACCCAGACTTTGTTTTCAGCTTTGGTCGGCACATCGCAATAGTGCATCCAGGTCTTTTTACCTGTCACGATGTTGTTTACATGCCGAGATTGTCTCTTATTAAACTTTTTTAGCATCTGTCGGCACCAAGTCACAAGTCGTGTCATCTGCTCTTCAGTCAGTCGATGCGGCACCCAGAGAAAATAAAATTTCTTCACGTACAAGTAATCATGCAGAATCGAACGAATTGCTGGTGCATTTAGACCTGAAGTTCGCCTGTCCTCGTCAAGCGTTTTCCTCACAGTAGTAACGCTTTCCTCCGTAACTGTCGTTCGTGGCCTTCCCGGCCTCTCTGCATCCTCCACAGTTAAATTTCCCCTTTGGAATTCTCTATACCATCTGAATATCGTTGTGCGATATGGACAAACATCACCTAGTGCAAGAATCATTTTTTCGAAGCACTGGTCTATGGTTAAACCACGCACGAAATTATAGCGCAGAACTGCGTTCATTGTTGCGTCATATTGCAAAACTTTCCTAGTACCCTTTGTAATAAACCGAAAGACCATCATTACAGCACTTACTATAATAAAATATGTAATTATATTAAGAAATTATAGGAATTACAATAAATTTATTATGTATCTGTCTTAATCCCTCTATAGGTAGTCATTACAGCACTTATTACATATATGTATTAAAATAATTATGATTAAAATTATAGGAATTGCAATAAAGTACTAATGTCCATTGTAAAGAAATAAATTTTCATTATACATATTTATTGTAGTGAATGTATATTACTGTCCGAGTCCATCGTTAAGAACGTCCTTTGGTGAGAGATGTTGTTATATAGTAAATAGTATATTGACGGTCGGTGCATCAGAAACTGTTCATGGACTAGAGATGTCCATTGTCGAGAGATGTCCGTTAAGGGAGAATATACTGTATATATACATACATTGTGTAATTTATCTAAAGACACAATTATATAATATACTAATCGCCAACTGCTATATACGAAACACGGTCAGACAGATTACTTTATTGTTTTGGGATTATTGTGTTTCATATACAATCGGTCAGATTCATATTCAGTCGGCCACAGCGCTTGAATCTTGTCATATTATCCAACTGAACTAACTTAATCATAATATTGAGTAAAGTATGATTGAATTATCTCCGTAAACCTATTCATCCATATAATAAAATTCATCCAAACTCAATTAGATACGGAACCTATACGTAACTTGAGCAAACAAAATCCGTTCAATTCACCCATTTACTTGTTACATGTTAACGAGACGGCGAACATTTTTTTCGAGTTAGATACGCTTCCTCTTCGGTTTTTTTTTTACGGTCGAGTTATACATTTCCATTGGAAAGCTTTTTTTTTTGGTCGTGGAGGCGGTCGCCGAGGTGGTGGCCCTGATCTTTATCCGGATTGTTCTCCGGAGTGGTTTTAAGTTGGGCATGGTACTTGCGGTAAATTGCCTCCGATAAAATGCCTTTTCCCCTTTGAAACCTTAGCTAGAAGACGTGCAAATTTAAAAAACACATCCCGAAGGTCCCGTTATGGTTTAAGTCGGAGTTAAAGGATTCCTAGTTAAAGGGACTTATGTTTTCCACCATATAGTATACATATATTTTCTCGTATGAGGCGTCATGAATACCGATGACTTGCTTATTTTCGCGAGCATAAAAAAGTGTTGAGTTGTTTTCTTTGAACTATGCGACATTTTTATTTAAAATAAATTACAAAAAATTTTTTTTAACTTTCGTATACGATGCGTTTCTAATGTTGGATTCGAAGGCTTTCTTAAGAAGAAATATCTTTTGAACGCTTTTGTTCAATTAATTTTCTGCAAATTTAAAACTCTGTTCACGACAGTCAGAACAATGGGGTAAACGTTACGTATACATGTAGGCGTGGCGTTCGAACAATAAAGAATTGACACAAAAGCAGAGACGAACTTCAACAAACTTTTAATATAATTTTCGATAATATGAGAGATAACAAAAACCAAATATTTAATAACAATCTATGACTGCATAAGATGCAGAGAGTTCTCGGTCATTAATCACACATATTTGGAAGAAAGAAATAAAAACCCCAATGTAAAGGTGTTTCAAATTGCGCGGTTTTTTTAAGAATAAATAAAATATAGATGGCGCACTGAATTTGTCTGGGTCTGTGGGCATTTAAAAAGTGTGATGTATGACATTTATAAAAATGGCTTCGTACACGGTACAACAACGCGTTCAAATTGTCGAATTATTTTATGAAAATCAGCGTTCTGTGAAAAGAGTTTTTAGAAAATTACGTGAATTTTATGGTTTACATAATCGTCCATCTGAAAGGACTATTGGTCGAATTATTAAAAAATTTCAAGAGACCGGTTCCGTGGAAGATCAAAAAAGTGAAAAATACAGTCGTAGTGGTCGTTCATAAGAAAATATTGGTTTGGTTCGTGAAAGTGTTGCTGAAGATCCTGAAATATCCATTAGACGACGTTCACAATAACTTGGACTTAGTGGATCAACAACATGGCGTATTCTACACAAGAATTTAGCTCTGAGGGCATATAAGGTTCAAATAATACAGGAACTGAAGCCATTAGTTCATTTAAAACGTCGCTCATTTGTCAATTTCATCAATGAACAATGAGCAGATTTTTCTCAAAAAATAATGTTTTCCGATAAGGCATATTTCGAACTTCGTGGCTATGTTAATGAACAAAATTGCCGTATCTGGGGTGTCAAAATGTCATTGAAAATTTTAACAAAAGAGTGGGCGTCTGTGGAGCTGCAAGAGGAGGTCATTTGGCAGATATTATTTTTCACATATAAATGTGATACTTCAATTGCCAATAAAAAGTTTTTGAAAGTGAATGCAAATTATGTGTTTTATTTATTCTTTAAGAAAACCGTGAAATTTGAAACAGCCTTTATATTAGCAAAACATAAGGTAAATACAGAAAAAAATGATGCTAAAGTTGAGAACAAGAGAAGAGACAAACATTATTAAGAAAATATTGAACTTTGAGAAGGAAGTCGATAAATAAACAGAAATTTAGTAAGTACCACGGTATATTAAAAAGAAATATTTAAACGTTATCGCTAAAGTAAACATGAATATAGATGACTTAAGGTAATACCCAAAATTAATTAAATATACTCAAATAGAAAGGACTGTAAGAAAGTGAAAATTAATGAAAGGTTAAAATATATACGTAGGCTGCTTGAAATATTTTACGAATGATACAGGAAAAATCTATTCTTTTTAACAAATTTCTTTGTTTTTCAAAATATTCGCCGTTATGATCTATACACTTCTGCAGTCGTTGGAACTAACTCTCAAAGCAACGGACCTGTACCGTCGAAAGCCAAAACGCACAAAGTAATAAATGTTGATAAAACTTTTAAAAAAAGTTTTAAATGACATTGCCAAAGGTCAAAAGGTCAAACGGATATACTTATTACTTACCATATATAAATGGGTAAAAGTATTTAACAATTTAAAAGAGTGTAGTAAAGTGAATATATATAGAATAAATTCCATTGAATTTAAAAATAGTGTTGGAAAGTAAATAAACTTCGAACACTATTGACTCAACTCTATAAAGTAAGAAAATATTTATATAGATAGATACACAAAAATAGCACACGAAATTTATATTAATTCAGTAAATTATAGATGTAGCAAACGCTTTTTCATAACAATATGGTATAAACCCGGAAACCGATCCTGAAGTCAAAATTTATTTAGCTCTTTCTTCTTGAGAGAATGTGAAACTTAGAAAGACATGCAAACATTCGAACTCTTGAAAAAGTAAGTGAACTATTTTTAAAATTTTAATGATTTCCTTCTGAACTGCAGAAAATTCGTATTCTACTAGTCGAAATCTAGTTTTCCACGTACTACGAATGTAATAGTCGTATTTTTGAATTTTGGCTTAAAACTGATTTTTTTCAAAGGGGTATCTCGCAAAAATCGGCATTTTTCAAAAGTTATAAGGCATTAACGAATGCTCACTTGTTCACATTTTCGGAGGTCCTGAAACCGATCCTGAAGTCAAAATTTATGTAGCTCTTTCGACTTGATCTTGAGAGAATGTGAAACTTGGAAAGACATGCAAACATTCGAACTCTTGAAAGAATAAGTGAATTATTTTTAAAATTTGGACGATTTCTTTATGAGCAGTAGAGAAATCGTATTCTACTAGTTGAAAACTAGTTTTCTACGTACTACGAATGTAATATTCGAATTTTTAAATTTTGATTGAAAACTGATTTTTTTCAAAGGGGTATACTCGCAAAAATCGGCATTTTTCAAAAGTTATAAGGCATTAACGAATGCTCACTTGTTCACATTTTCGGAGGTCCTGAAACCGATCCTGAAGTCAAAATTTATGTAGCTCTTTCGACTTGATCTTGAGAGAATGTGAAACTTGGAAAGAAATGCAAACATTCGAACTTTTGAAAGAATAAGTGAATTATTTTTAAAATTTGGACGATTTCCTTCTGAATTGTAGAAAATTCGTATTCTACTAGTTGAAAACTAGTTTTCCACGTACTACGAATGTAATATTCGAATTTTTGTATTTTGGCTAAAAACTGATTTTTTCAAAAATTGGCATTTTTCAAAAGTTGTAGAACATTAACGGTTGCTCACTCATTCACGTTTTCGAAGGTCCTGAAACTGATTCTGAAGTCAAAATTTATGTAGCTCTTTCGACTTGGTGTTGAGAGAATGTGAAACTTGGAATGAAATAGAAAAATTCGAACTCTCGTAAGAACAAGTAAATTATTTTTAAAATTTGAATGATTTCCTTCTGAACTGTAGAAAATTCGTATTCTACTAGTCGAAAACTAGTTTTCTACGTACTACAAATGTAATATTCGAATTTTTAAATTTTGGTTGAAAACTGATTTTTTTCAAAGGGGTATACTCGCAAAAATTGGCATTTTTCAAAACTTATAGGGCATTAACGAATGTTCACTTGCTCATGTTTTCGAAGGTCCTGAAACAGATCCTGAAGTCAAAATTTATTTTGCTCTTTCGACTAGATCTCGAAAGAATGTAAAACTTGGAAAGACATGCAAACATTCGAACTCTTGAAAGAATAAGTATTTATTTACCTTAGATTTTTTTGGTTAATTTATAAACCAACGTAACAAAAATAGTTTTTAAATGCAATATTTGAATTATTTAAATATATACGTATGTGAGTATATAACACATGGATCAATAAGTCCCGAGACTAACCCATAGATGGCGCTCGTAGTAAACCAGTAACCACGTCTTTCTAGAGTACTAACCTTTGCTTGAAACGTGTCAAAATTTTAAGTCGATCGGACCAGAAACAGCTGAGTTATCGAGGTTGGAGTAAAGTCGTTTTGTAGTTTGTTTAAACAATGGAAAAAACCGAGTTTCGTGTTCTGATAAAACATTGTTTTTTAATGGGTAAAAACACCACGCAAGCAAAACAATGGATTGAAAAATGTTACCCGGACTCTTGTCCATCAAAAGCAACGATTTGTCGGTGATTTGCCGAGTTTAAACGTGGTCGTACCGACACAAATGACGCGGAACGCTCGGGTAGACCTGTGGAAGCCGTTACACCGGAAAATGTGAGTGAAGTGACAAAAATTATAATGAAAGATCGTAAAGTGAAGCTCCGTGAGATTGCTGAGATGACACAGATATCATATGGAAGTGTATTTACTATCCTTCATGAAACATTGAGCATGAAAAAGGTTTTTTCCAAGTGGGTGCCGCGATTGCTCTCGATGGAACAAAAACAGCAACGAGTCGATGATTCAGAAAGCTGTTTATCGCTATTTACTCGCAACAAAAAAGATTTCTTGCGTCGTTACGTGACCATGGACGAAATATGGATACATCACTACACTCCAGAGTCGAAGCGGCAGTCATTTGAGTGGCGCACAGCTGGCGAAAGCCGTCCGAAACGTCCGAAAACGCAGCAGTCAGCTGGCAAAGTCCTGGCGTCAGTTTTTTGGGATTCACATGGCGTGATTTTTATTGACTACCTCGAAAAAGGTAAATCGATCAACAGTGATTATTATATTGACTTACTGGTGCTTTTGAAGGAGGAAATCGCAAAAAAACGACCGCACATGCAGAGAAAAAAAATCCTTTTTCACCAAGACAATGCACCCTGCCACAAGTCGATGAAAACAATGGCAAAATTGAACGAATTGGGTTTTGATCTGCTTCCCCACCCCCCATATTCGCCAGATTTAGCCCCCAGTGACTACTGGCTCTTTGCTGATCTTAAAAAAATGCTCCAGGGAAAAAGATTTGGCTCAAATGAGGAGGTCATCGCTGAAACTGAAGCTTATTTTGAAGCGAAAGATAAATTTTTTTATAAACATGGTATTGAAAAATTGGAAAAGCGTTGGAACCATTGTATCACCCTAAAAGGTGATTATGTTGATGAATAAAAAAAAATTTTGCAAAAAAAATGTTGTTTTCATTGTTAGTCTCGGGACTTATTGATCCATGTGTTACAGTAATAGTCATCTAATTATGAAATGAAATACAAAACACGTATAACTTTGGCAAAATTTTCGAGACTGTATTTACTTAAAACTAATCTAAGACTTTGAAGGTGTAATTCAGTAACTCCATCTAGTCTACTACTTCTTTACATTTATATTTTAATTTTGGTTGAGCTTGTAAAGCAGCGTAGTAAAAGTGTAATAAAAATTCTTATCCCATAATTAAATCTACCGTCAACACTTACGGAAAATTAAATATTTAAAATAGCACTGTTATGAGAAATAAGCTCTCCCTATCTTACCACAGTCATGACAAGAAATCCCAGGAATTTCGTTACATATTAAATATATTTTGTTGTCTGCATATAAAACTTTTATTTTTACGCAAAACTGCGAAGTTAGGAAGTTTCCTTTGATTAAGACTTGAGTGTACATACTTGAAGTAAAATACACATTCATAGAGAAGGTAACATTACTTTCTTTGTTTGGAAATAATTATACATGTAAACATACACACACACAAATACATAGGATGGTAGACATATTGAGCACTTGTAATTTGAACTTGAGAGGGATATGTGTGTTTCATATTCGTATGTCTTAAAGTTTAATAAATATATGCATTCGAAATACGTATATTTCTTTTGAAACAGCCTGTATATACCAGGTCTACCGGAAAGTTATGCTTGCAATAAGTACATAATAAATAAAATCTCATATATATTTACCAGGTGTACCGGAAACTCGCTACCGGTTTTCCTAAAAGATGTCGCTAGGCTTAAGTGTACAATGTTATGATATGACACATATATCATTTTATTCTACAGACATAAAGCATCAAAAACCATACATGTTATCCTTTGCGAAAGTAACACTGTCAAAGATTTATACCTCTTTGAAAGTGTCGAGTTTCGTGCCTTAAAAGGTGTATTTGTGGCACACATTACTTTTCTTATATAATCAAAAGAAGAAAGCCACCGAAAGTCATCGTTATGCTAGCTGCAAAAACAAAAATATGTGAGGCGTGGTTTCAGCAATTCAAAAGTGGTGATTTCGATGTGAAGACGACAGAACGTTCTGGTATACTAAAAATTTTGAAAACGCGAAACTGCAGGAGCTATTGGATGAAGACCAAACCCAAACTCAAAAACAATTGGCAGAAGCGTTAAATGTGGCCCAAGAAACGATTAGCCACTGATTATGAGTAATGAGAAAAATCCAAAAGATTTGAAAATGGGTACCGCATCAACTGAATGACAGAAAATGGAAAATCGAAAGATCGACTGTGAAATGCTGCTTCAAAGGTATGATCGGAAGTCATTTCTGCATCGAATAGTGATGAGGGATGAAAAATGGATTTATTTCAAAAACACTAAGTGTAAAAAATCATAGTTATCACCAGGCGAAATTGGCCCATTGACTCCAAGGCCAAATCGTTTTGGTCGCAAGATAATGCTCGGTGTTTGGTGGGACCAGAGTGGCGTGGTGTATTAAGAACTTTTGAAACCTAATGAAACAGTTAGTGCGGATCACAATCGACAGCAATTATCAATTCGAACCATGCATTGATAGAAGGACGTCCAGAATGGGCCCAAAGATACGGTAAAGTGATTTTACAGCACGAGAACGCGCCGTCTCATACAGCAAAACCGGTTAAGGAAGCATTGAAAGCACTTGGACATGACATATTACACCCGCCGTATTCTCCAGAGCTTGCACCGTCCGACTATCACCTTTTCGCATCACTGGTATACGCGCTTGCAGCACTTCGCCAATTTCGAAGAAGTTAGAAGATGGCTCGATGAATGGTTTTGCTCGAAGGACAAACAGTTTTTTTGGGTTGGCATCCCTACATGGTTTCAAAGATAGGCAAGATGTGTAGAATCAAATGGCCAATACTTTGAATAAATAAATTTTTTCATTTTCTTGAAAATTATGTAGCTTTTTTTACGAATTTCTGGTACACCTGGTAAATATGTATATATATGTACATATATATATATATATATATATATATATATATATATGTGTGTATGTATGTGGGTGTGTGTGTATATCTATATTCATATTGTTCCGTTTATTAAAAGAACTATTCAATCAACGTTTCGGCAGGAATTCACTGGCTTTCATGTTAATTGGATGCTAGGGCGAGTTGTTTCAAAGGAACCCTTGTTCAGCCCTTTTAAAATATTTCTCAAAAGTATTTCATCAAAAAGAGTCAAGAGTTAATTCTAATTAAGTATTGATCTTGTCATGTAGATTTCATTTTTAAAGTTTAATAGGATCCTCTCTACAAGCAAGAAGAAGTAATAGCTGCACAGAAATATATTTGTATATATTCACACTAACGATATGATCGTAAAACTGTTTATTATTTGAAATACATACGAGGGAGCGTTTCTATATTCGCGGAATGAGCGGGTTGTAGAGGGGTGAGTAGGCGCATTGGGGGCGTGGCCTGTGCAGCGACTCATGATTAGTATAAATACGAAGTTTCATTGTTATTAGACAGTTAGTCTTTGAGCTATCGTCAACCAAGTAACATAATCAGGAGTGAAAAGTGAAATATGGAAAAAATCGAATATCGTGCCGTTATAAAGTTCCTTACCAGGCAAGGAAAATCAGTCGCGACCATAATGAATGAGATGTCATTGGTTTACGGCGACTCTTGTCCAGGAAAAACCATGGTGTACAAGTGACATAGTTTATTTAAACAAGGAAGGGAATCCCTTGAAGACGACCCGAGGCCGGGCAGGAGCATTGAGGTGACCACGCCAGCACTTATCCAAAAAGTTGAACAAATTGTACTCGAAGATGCTCGACTAAAGAAGAAACAACTCGCAGAAATGGTTGGAGTATCCGATGCAACAATTTTTAAAATCCTACACGATCATCTCGGCATGTCTAAGGTCAGCGCAAGATGGGTGCCGAAAATGCTCACGCCGCCGCAAAAACAACAGCGCGTAGAGTGTTCGCGTGCATTTTTGGACCTCTGTAATGAAGACAAGGATGGTGTATTGAGTGGAATTGTTACTGGAGACGAAACTTGGGTTCATCATTATGAACCTGAGTCCAAACAAGACTCCATGCAGTGGCATAAAAAGGGCACAGTACCTCCCAAGAAATTTAAAGTGTCACAATCAGCTGGGAAACCCATGGCAACGGTATTTTGGGACTCGGAAGGAATATTGTTGATTGATTATAAAGATAAAGATCTTTCTATAACCGGAGAATATTACGCTTCAATATTAGAGCGACTAAAAGAAGTCATTAAAGAGAAAAGACGGGGAAAATTGACAAAAGGTGTTCTGCTTTTGCACGACAACGCGCCCGTCCACAAGAGCCGCGTTGCGTTAGCTGCCCTGCATAAGGTGGGCTTCGAAATTGTGAATCACCCACCCTACAGCCCAGACCTGACCCCGAGTGATTATTACCTGTTTCCGAAAATGCCAGCAGTTTCGGAGTATTTTGCAGATAAAGAGAAATCATTTTTTTATGAGGGTATAAATAAATTAATTGAAAGATGTGAAAATGTATCCGTCTTGCAGGTGAATATATTGAAAAAGAAAAATAATTTGGTTTTTTTATTTCCACCCCTTGTCCCCCATTCCGCGAATATAAAAACGCTCCCTCTTACAATAACTTTATTTTATTATAAAGGTATTGTGGATGAAATTAAAGAGCTACATTTCAACAACGTATATAAAGTTGCATTAATAAATTCATTCCTATATTCAATTAGGAAATATTTATTGAAATAATCTATAATAACTGAAAATATAATCCGTTTGTGCACACAAGTGACGATTTAATTGGAAGTTTTAAGCATATTTTTGTAATCTATTTTGAAAACCAGCAGGAACTGTCACGACGGAACATCTGGCGTTATAACAGTGGCGAAAGTAGTCTGACAGAAAAATAACAAAACTCTTTTATATGCCTTCACAATAGAAGCGTTGACGATCGAATTATAAAACGCGACCATGGCTTTAAAGGAGGAGAAATTTTGCTCTTGGATGAAATTTAATTTTAGACAAAATTGAATGTCGTGTTTATACATATTATTAAAAATAAGTTCAAAACAAAAAAAAGCCTTCCAACGAATTTGAAGAATTGAATATTAAATTTATTGATGCATGATACGGTATAATAATGTGTATTTTTCAATATAGTTATTATTTAATTTATGTAAATAACTGAAATAGTTAATAGCTCTTTTCAAAAGTTTCAAAAATATGGTTGCATATATGATAATAATGCCCGTTCAAACTGAAAAATTCCAATTTTAACCACTTTTTACAAAAGGTACTAGGAAAGTTTTGCAATATGACGCAACAATGAACAAGGAAGCTGCTTGTTGCTGCATATTGAGACATGTTCATACGTGCATAGTAGCCACCGCGCCATGTCTATGGGCTCAGTTATTCATTAGCAGTGGGAGTGTACTTGTGCTTGTGATGGCATCGTCGTTACGAAATGAGATAAGGCCAGTTTTGCGTTATAATTTCGTGCGTGGTTTAAACATAGACCAGTGCGACGAAGAAATGATTCTTGCACTAGGTGATGTTTCTCCAAATCACACAACGATATTCAGGTGGTATAGAGAATTCCAAAGGGGAAATTTAACTGTGAAGGATGCTGAGAGGCCGGAAAGGCCAAACGTCAGGTACGGAGGAAAACGTTAGGACTATGAGGAAAATGCTGGCGAGGACAGATGATTGACCTACCAGCAGATAAAGGGTACTTCAGGCCTAAATGCACTAGCAATTCGTTCGATTCTGCATGATCATTTGCACGTGAAGAAACTTTGTTCTCTGATGTCACGACGTGTTTCTTTGTGCCGGGAGATGCTAAAAAAGTTTAATAAGGGACAATCTCGGTGTGTGAACAACATTGTGATAGATGATGAGACTTGAGTTTGGGTATTTGGTGATGAGGACACACCCCTAGTTGTCAGAAAATCCCGATCTGTAAAGAAGAAAATGATAGCTGTATTTTTCAAAGCGAGTGGAATAGTGGAACGCGTCATTTTGGCCACACAGAAGACAGTCACAGCTAAGTGGAATACTGAACAGTGCCTGCCTAAAGTCATTGGATCGATGAAGAACTTGCGGCTAAAGTAGATCTCTATATTGTAATGTCGTTTTAACTAATAGAATTTAGTTAATTAAATCGCATAATATAGTCGTTCGTTTCTTCAGGAAGACGCTACATCTGGTGTGATATAAAGGCAATCTATTATATTGTGTAAATTAACAATTATCCTCCTTTGCGTCATTTAGAAGTTCAACTTTGAATTAGTAATCGTATTTGTTTTTATTGGGATGATTAATTACAATCCCTGCCACGATGTTGGAATAGTGCGAGTAGATTGTTTGATTAATCTACTTGATGGGAATAGTTAGATAAGTCGATAAAAAACTCGACACGAGGTCGAAACATTCTGGTTGGATTAATATTGGCATTTTGCTGAAGGCACGATCTTTATAGTGTTAATTAACCATCGAAACCAACTGGAGGTATGTAATCTAAAAACTTTGTATTACAGTATCCTAATTTCTCTGTCTTTTTCTTCTAAATTAACTTTAGGGTTTTTTACCTACCTACCACCATCTTCGGCTATTTATTAATTACCACACCACCATTTCTACAATGGGCACGTCCAACACTAAATTTGTATTTACTTCAGAGATATTTTACTTATTTTAGTTGTCAATTGGCTGTGTGTATCTACAATGAGCACGTACTATCTCACCAATCGAATGCGTATTCTTAAAAGATATATTTACCTCGGAGGTCAAACAAAAGGAACATTTCTAAAATTCAGGTTAAATTAATATTGGCTTTTTGCTAAAGGTACGATTTTAATACTGTTAATTAGCCCTCAAAATCAAATGGAGGTATGTAATCTATAAACCTTGTACTACATAATTGCCTGATTTCTCGTTTTTTTTTTCTACATTAGTTTTAGAGTTTCTTTCCTACCTACCAGCATCTTTGGTCATTTATTAATTATCACACGGACGGGTTGTCATTATGTATTTCTACAACGGACACGTATTTTATGTAATTGCTCGTTCAACACTAAATGTATATTAACCTCAGAGATACTTTACTTATTTTAGTTGTCGATTGGATGTCTGTTTCTACAATGAGCACGTATTATCCCAACAATCGAATGCGTATTCTCAAAATATATATTTAATGCGGAAAATATGATGTCATTGTAAGGGAGCAAAAACATGCGAGTTCAATTTTCGCTTACGCTATTAATAAAATTCACTTTCAGCTTCCCTCGGTATGTAAACAAGTACACATACTCCCATATCAATATAAAGACATACAACAATTTCTATTTGCTTTTTATTTCCTGACGCACCCCCAACATACTA
Organism: Dermolepida albohirtum; assembly: GCA_031893035.1. Classification (NCBI taxonomy): domain Eukaryota; kingdom Metazoa; phylum Arthropoda; class Insecta; order Coleoptera; family Scarabaeidae; genus Dermolepida; species Dermolepida albohirtum. Next base: position 68,840 of record JAVIWB010000741.1, read on the forward strand.
TTAATTAGCTTAATTTCATTCACGCTTCAATATCAATTTAGCGTAATAGAAGCCGAAAACAAATATCATTAGTGTTATCGTAACGGAATACCACAATATTATTTAAATTAAATTGGCAATTCCAGCAACATTCAAATTAAGCCAAGGATAACTAGCGGAAATCAACTCAATTACAAAATTCTATTATGAGAGATGCGGCGTAAAGCAGTTCACGGAGAATATCGACTTTGCTGCAAAACGCGCATATAAAATTGAATATGAGTTTACACTGTATTAAGTTTCACACAACAATATGAAAAACACATGAAAATGTTAATCTAGCAAATCTATTGTGAAAACTATATGTATCGTACGAGGGTAATCGTTTTTATTTCGGAAACTAGCAACATTGCTAGTGTTGCCTTCGATCTGATGATTGCATCGTAAAATGTGATATTTTTGACAATATATTCACCTTGATAGTTTTATTATCCCGTCGCTATTTCTATTGTTAACAGTAACTTGAAAATTTTATGTCGAAAAAATGGAATTAACTCACAAACATTTTCGTGCAATTATTTTTCACAACTTTCGGCGTGAATGATCTCAACAATAATGCATCGATGAGCTGAATTCTTTACATGGTGATGAAGCATCATCGAAAACTACAGTATATCGTTGGTATAATGAATTTAAACTTGGACGGCATTCTTTGGACGATGCATGTCGTGAAGGTCATCCCACAAACATTGTTGTGTCGGAAAACATTAATGCAGTGTCTGAATTGATAATGCAAGACTGTCATGCGACATACCGCGAGATCGAGGCATCTCTAGGTATTAGTAACACCAGCGTGCATAAAATCCTGCTTGAACATTTAGCCGTTCAGAAGCTATGTTCACGTTGGGTACCACATAATTTGACAACCGGTCAAAGAAAGACACGCGTTGATTGGTGACAAGAAATACACAAAAAATACAATGGTGGTACTTCAAAGAACATTTATAAAGTCGTCATAGGTGATGAATCTTGGATCTTTAGTATGAGGCCGATAGTAAACAGCAGTCGACTGTATGTGTATTCCAAAATGAGCCAAAACCAACAAAAGCTGTTCGAGCTCGAAGCACATCAAAACAAATGGTCGCCTTTTTTTGGGGAAAGCCGGTCACGTTGCAACCGTGTCTTGAAGAAATAAGGAAAACAAACCGAATGCGACAAATCATTCTCCACCATGACAATGCGAGCTCTCACAGCTTGGTTCAAGCGATCGAATATTTGGCCGGACAAAACATTGAATTAATGAGCCATCCGCTGTACAGCCCTGATTTAGCACCCTGTAATTTCTTTTTGTTCCCACGCGTGAAGAATAAACTTCGTGGTCAACGGTTTTCTGCGCCGGAAGAGGCAGTCGAGGCATTCAAAACTAATATTTTGGAGATACCGCCTTCACAGTGGCAGCAATGCTTTTCAGATTGGTTTAAACGAATGCAAAAATGCATTGATTTTCAAGCAAAATATTTTGGAAAGCAATAAAACTATTTTCGATAATAAAAAAAATTGTTTTGTTTGCTATTCCCGAAATATAAACGGCTACCCTCGTATATATAAAATGACTCAGGAAGACAATTTGATTTATTATAAGAAAAAAGCTTACATCAACGTGGCTATTATGTGTTGTAGTGTCGAAGATACAGCTTTTGGAAAAGTGTATCCTCGTTGTTTCACTTAGCAAGTAAAAGTTGGCGAATTTGCCATGAGTTTTGTAAAAATTGTATTACTTTTAGGATCAAAATTGGAATAGAATGTCAAAGTTCATCAAAGAAGTTTATATTTGATTGACCTTCGTAATATATTTTCATCTGCACCAATATCATAATATCGTTTTTCGTTGTAGTCTTGTGAATCGATCTTTGTTACACCAAAAATCACTATATTTTGTTTCCGATTGTTTCGATCGCTTAATCCACTCAACAATAATTGAAAAGTATCCTCATTAGCCATCAAAGCATCTCTTTTCAAGTGATTTTTAAAACTAATAACGGCGATTTTTTATTCCTTAATATGGTTGCTTCTATAAACCAAATAACTTTAAAGTTTGCTCATCAAATCCGGTAATTCATACGAAACGAGTTAAATTATGTAGATATTAACATTTATAAAACACATATAGAGCCGCCATTGTTGAAAGTATTTAAATAAATAAGTGAAAATAACAATTACAGCTTCATGGGTTGGTTTGGAATAGATTCTATTGTGTTTTAAAGATTTTGTATTGAAAAGAATCTCTATATTAATGTCAGTATCCTACTTAATATCTTCTATATAGATTTGTCATTTACCTTATTTTCTAAGTAACCCCCATTTTGATAACTTACAGTTATTCCATAAAGGCTTTAATTTAAAAATACGCAAAACCATTTCGCTGTCTCAAACGAAGATAAACCGAAAACATTTCTGGAACTTCAAACAAGCCCACCAAAACCGTCATTACAATAACCTTATTGAAACGTCAATTGCAATTCTATCTTCTTTGATACCCATTGTGCTCGTAAACGCGCGAAAAGCACCGATGGAACAAATCGCTTTCACTTTGAGACTATTACGCTCTACGAGAGGATCGCTTCGTATGTAATTAGCTACTCATAAAAGATAATAAACCGTTTGTATGCGGATAATTAGCCGAATTGTTCTTGTATGTGTATTCATAATTAGTTGTACACTGTAACGGCAATAACGATCCAACCCAATAACTACAGATATGTGACCGATTATACATGTACGTATGTACGTATGTATCTCCATTGTATTCTCACATAGCTACGTACCTACCACTACTACTAAAGCGGTGACGCATCATCTCCTATACAATGGAATTCTAATTCATAGGATAAAGCTAAATCTTATTAATTTGTCACAGAGAAGGCTTTTGCAGTGAGTTTTTTACAAATTAGAAGTTGATATTCTATAAAACAATTTAATGCAATACGAGGGTATTTTTTTTTAATTATTAAGGTTGATATATAACACCTTTCCACATTAACTTTTGTAATTCTGTATACGCATTTCGACAACTAAGTTGTCATCATCAGCAGATAACCGCAAAGTGTCGCACCTGGTAAACCACGGGAAAAATACCTGTACGAAAACAAACTCCGTACGCGATACACACCGTTGAGGACCTAAATGTACACTGAGTGTACATTTAGGAGAACCTAAGCGATTAAGTTAGTTAAGAACCTAAGTGATTAAGTTAATCAACCACAGGCTCCATCAAATCCAACGAGGGTAGCCGCTTATATTTCGGGAATAGCAAACAAAAAAAAATTTAAACCGAAAATAGTTTTATTGCTTTTCAAAATATTCTCCTTGAAAATCAATGCACTTTTGCATTCGTTTAAACCAATCCGAAAAGCATTACTGCCACTGTGAAGGCGGTATTTATTTTAGATGATCCCACAAATTTTCGATAGGCTTAATATCAGGACTTTGGGCAGGAGTGTCAAAATCTTTGGTGCAGTTGTATAATAACCAAGATCTACATAAATAAGGTTTGGCACCATTATTTGAATAGTATTATATTTGTATTTAAATTTATTCGAATTAACCAGGTCGATAAAACCGAATTTTAAACCGAAAATAGTTTTATTGCATTTCAAAATATTCTCCTTGAAAATCAATGCACTTTTGCATTCGTTTAAACCAATCCGAAAAGCATTACTGCCACTGTGAAGGCGGTATTTATTTTAGATGATCCCACAAATTTTCGATAGGGTTAATATCAGGACTTTGGGCAGGAGTGTCAAAATCTTTGGTGCAGTTGTATAATAACCAAGATCTACATAAATAAGGTTTGGCATCATTATTTTAATAGTACTATATTTGTATTTAAATTTATTCGAATTATCCAGGTCGATAAAACCGAATTTTTTAATGGTGGCGGTCAGTTCGTTTTTCAAAATATCAAGATATGCTTCCTTAGTCATTATTTCATCCAAAATCCTGATTGTGCCAACTCCTTTACTGGATATACAGCCCCATACCACTACGGACAGTTTTCCAAACTTTACTGTAGGTATAAAATTTTTATTTTTTAATGCTGTCAGAGGTTTACGCCAAACTCTCTGCGGTCCGTCAGGGTAATAAAGCATCATTTTCGTCGCATCTGAGAAAATAACATCGCCCAGTACCTCGAAGGAAGTGATATGTGCTCGGTGGTAAATCTTAATCTCTTTTCGATATTTTGAGTTGAGACCAGGGGTTTTTCCTAGCCACTCGTGAAGAATATTTATGTTTCTGTAACAAATTTTGGATAGTTTCATGTGAAACAAAACAAGTCTTCTTCCACTTGAAGAGCTAATCCTCTAGTACTGGATTTCGGGTTATTATAAATAGTTTTAATTATTTTCCTCTCAATTCGCCACGTCACCTTTTTTGGCCTGGCCGTGGATCCTTTTAACTTGAGTCTTCCTGCTTTTTCAGCACGGGATATGATATTGTATACAGTTCTGATTTCGAGAGAGAACATATCGGCGATTTCTCTGGCAGATTTGCCTTTGTTGTAATTGAAATACACCAATTGTATAATATTTTTTGAAACTCGTTTTCCTGGCATTTTTTTATATTCAAATATGAAGTCACTAGTTGCATTAAAGACAATCACTTTATTTCTAAACGCTTTTTTACCCCTTTCATATTCCATTCCATTTATAAAAAAAAAACAAAATGCACAAAATTCGTCCAAAATGGCATTTTTTTTTGTTGTCTTCATTCAATAAGCTTTTGACACTTTTTATATGGAGTAAACTTTTTTTTGTTGCTGTTGCTGTAATGTGTGTGTCTATTTGAAACATATTGGCGTCTTATAGTCGTAAACAAATACAGTAACGGAATGTGTGCAAAAAAAATAAAAATGTAAAGAATTTTATTTGCTTCTAGACTTCCGGGCTGGAACCGCGTCACTGGTATAACTGCCGAAGTTTAGTACCCACTCATATGGGACATCTTCAGGGTTCAACTACTGCTGCTGTCTATCGCACTGAAACTGGGGTTCCAGCTCGGAAGCCCAGAAGCAGATAGCATGGACCACAACCGCGGAAGTCTACGTACCAGTTGTAAAGAATTTGTTGTTGGAATTTTTGAATGAAGAAAACATTTTACATGTTTGTTTTTCTGCGCAAAGATTTTTTTGACACACTGTATATATGTTCATATATATGTATTAAACATAAATACCATGTCTCCAATTCCATACTAAAGTATATGTTATATTTATAAATGTCATATTTGTCTGCAAGGATATTAACAAAAATTTTTAATGCAGTTATAGTTTTCGCCGAAAGGAATTTCATTAAAACTTCCACGAAATGCTAATACTTGTAAATCCTACTATTGATATCACATTAATATTAATGACATATTATTTCAAGCTGACTTAGAGCTCCCCGATTTCAAGTTTATTTAATCTTACTACGGCGAAGTTCGTTTAAACTTTATTTGCCACTGAAAAGAAACTAACTTTAGCGGAATCATCCTATTAAAATTAAATCAATTTTTTTCTATAAGTAATTTTCATTTTAATTAGATTTATAATTCTTGGGAACTCTGTTTCGTTTTTTTTATTACAGTAAAAGCGAAAAGACTCTCACAGAAATATCGCAAATACATTTCACTGTCTCATACTAACAATTAAATTATATTTTCTATACATTCTCTGTACATTAAGACAAAAACCTCTGATACCTTATGTTTTTATTTTACGCATCGAAATACAAATTATTAATTTATTTTATTAGCATAAATTTATTTAATTTTCCTATATTGTATAGGTAACTTTGATGGAGCTGAAGGTTAATATACGACCCCCTGTCCACATTAATTTTCGTATCCTGTATAGGTATTTTGCCTTAGTTTACCAAGTGCGACACTGTGTAATTGTACGCTGATGGTGACAACTTAGTAGTCGAAATACATATACAGAATACGAAAATTAATGTGGAAAGGGGTTATAGTTATATCAACCTTCAGTGATTAAACTACAAAAGATACTAGGAAAGTTTTGCAAAAATAATTTCCTCTACACTCAATACACCTCTCCATCCTCCGAAATCAATCTTTAAAACAGTTTTGTCGAGTTTCACTAGGGAGCAAAGCACATTCGTTGTCCCAACCCCGTAGAAGGTTCTCATAACTGGAAAACCGACTCCCTTTTAGCTTCATTTTCACAGGCGGGAACAGTGCAAAGTCGCAGGGAGCAAAATCTGGACTGTAGGGAGGGTGCTCGAGAAGTTTCAATCCAGTCGTGGTCAAATATTCGGTGCAGACTTTGGCGCGGTGAGCTGAAGCATTATCGTGATGGAGGAACCAGGTGTTCATTCTTGACTTTGGACGCAGGTTCTTCATAGATTCAATGAATTTAGGCAGGCACTGTTCATTGTACCACTTAGCTGTGGCTGTTTTCTGTGTGTCCAAAACGACGCGTTCCACAATTCCAGTCGATTTGAAAAATACAGCTATCATCAGCTACTACGGGTGTGGCCTCATCATCAAAGACCCAATCTTTGTTTTGAGCTTTGGTCGGCACATCGTAATAGTACAGTCAAGTATCATCACCTGTCACGATATCGTTCACATACCGAGATTGTTCCTTACTAAACTTTTTTAGCATCTCCCGCTCTTCAGTCAATCGATGCGGCACCCTAAGAGAATAAGTTTCTTCACTTGCAAATGATCATGCAGAATCGAACAAATTGCTGATGTATTTAGACCTGAAGTGCCCTCTATCTGTTGGTAGGTCACTTGTCTATCCCCGCCAAGCATTTTCCTCACAACTAACGCCTCTCAGCATCCTCCGCAGTTAAATTTTCCTTTCGGAATTCTCTATACCCTCTGAATATCGATGTGGACAAATATTACCTAGTGCAAGAGTAATTTCTTCGAAGCACTGGTCTATGTTTAAACCACGCACGAAATTATAACGCAAAACTGCCCTTATCTCATTGGGTGACCACGATGCCATCGTAAGCATTTTACACTCTCACTGCTAGTGAATAACTGAGCCCATCAACAAGGCGCGGCGGCTACTATGCACGTATGAACATGTCTCAACATGCAGCAACAAGCAGCTTCCTGCGATTCATTGTTGCGTCATATTGCAAAACTTTCCTATTACCCTTTGTATATTGTATAGAAAAAAAATTTAAATTAAAAGGAATTATTAACAACAGCGACTTGAGAATGCTAAAAACGAGATTGCCAGAACCTCGTTTAGTTTCAGGGTTCAATGATATCCGTACAACGCAACTCCCAACTGTGAACATATTAATCGGACTGTCAACCAATACGATTAATACACGCTTCAGAGAAAAACGTCAACGAGGGCATTCAGACGAACTCGAAAGCCAGTATTTCTCCACGAGAATATTTGCATACACACGTAATATATATGTATATTAAGCATGTTTAATATGAAGATAATTTTGAAGGAGCTTGTTGTTCATTAACTTAACGTTGATATATCCACCTATTAATAAGTCTTTCCAACATTTTTGTGTTTTCTTTGTTGGGTCGGGTACCTCCGGGACCACCCTCGTATTGAAGTCGCATCCATTGGTTCCAAGAACGTTTATATGTACCTCATACAAGCAACAAATTTAAATTAACTTAATCTAATTTTAAGAAGCCGAAACACTATTTATAACCGATAATATGTTCAATTTTAATACCACATAGAAAATATATAATTGATTTATAAAAATAGAGACATAGGAGATTATCAACTTACAGTTCTATCGCCAGGATGTTTCACACGACAGTTAAGAATGGTGGATTGACCGACAACTGCTGTTACATTTCTCGGTCCGACATCATCAAAGTAAGGTCTTTCACCACTAGGCTTTCCTGGGATGTCCGAATATTTTGCTTTTGACGCTTCAGAGATTCCTACCAAAACAGCTGCCGCTGTAATAAAGAAATTTTTTTATTAATAATAAATTTTGACATTGAAAATATTTCAAACATATTTTTATTTGATTACAATAACGAAGAAATAAGTATAATATTGGGTTGGCAACTAAGTACTTTCGGTTTTGTAGTATAAAATAAAACCCTTTTTTTTTAAACAAAGAATAGTTTTTAATCAATTGTATATTTTCCATTTTGCTCAAAGACCTTTTGCCATATTTCTTTCAGCTGCATGATTCCGCGCTTATAAAATTTCTGGTCCTTATCGGCAAAAAACTGAACCAAGTGCGAGTGAAAGTCATCGTCATTTGTGAAAGTTTTACCATTCAAAGAATTCTGCAAACTTCGAAATAAATGGTAATCAGATGGTGCTAGATCAGGGCTGTATGGGGGATGTGGCATCACTTCCCAGCCAAGCTCCAATAGTTTCCCACGAGTTGCCAAAGATGTGTGAGGCCTTGCATTATCTTGGTGGAAAACTACACCTTTCCAATTTGACAATTCTGGCCGTCTTTCTTTGATTGCTTCATCCAGTTTTATTAATTGTTGACAATAAACATCAGAATTGATCGTTTGGTTCCTTGGAAGCAGCTCAAAAAACAACACCTTTGTAATCCCACCAAATTGACAGCATGATCTTTTTTGGATGCAATTCAGCTTTCGATGTGGTTTGAGCTGGTTTATCGTGTTTGCTCCATGATCGTTTTCGAACTATGTTACTATACAGGACCCATTTTTCATCACCAGTGATGATTCTTTTTAAGAAAGGGTCGGTTTTATTTGGTCTAAAGTGCATATTGCAAAAGTTGATTCTTTGTGTTAAATGAATTTCTTTCAATTCGTGAGGTACCCAAATATCAAGCTTCTTAACTAGCCCAAGACATTTTAAATGTCTTTCAATTGTTGTGTGCGATACATGTAGCCTCTCCGCAACCTCTCGAACAGTTATATGACGATCCTCTTCAATTATGACTTTGATTTGGTCATCATCAACTTCAGTAGGCCGACCAGAACGTTGCTCATCTTTGAGGGAAAAATCTCCAGAACGGAATTTTTTATACCAATTCTGACACGTGCGCTCTGTTAAGCAATTAGCACCATAAACTTCACATATCTTTTTGTGAGCCGCAGCAGCTTTCTTTCCTTTATGGAAATAAAATAGTAAAATATGTCGAAAATGTTCGTTTCTGCACTCCATTTAAAATTAACCCGCAACTAATAGCTTTAATAAAAATCACGCATTACTTGCTTCTGAAGTTACGTCAATGTGACTAGTATCACGCGACAAACGGTAATGTACAGCACTAACATACGTTATACAAAAAATAAAGCAACGCTCTCTATCAGTAAAAACCGAAAGTACTTAGTTGCCAACCCAATACATATGTACGAATATACGTCAATGTTGTTTAGTTTTGTATACGCATTGCCGTAGTTTAAAATCTTATAATTTGGGATTATATTACAAGATATTTTTTTTTTGCATGAAGCAAATCCTAAACATCTTTATCTTAAAAAGTATATATGTATATATGTGTAAAGAAATTTATTTTGTTGTAACTTCAAATTGAAAAGGTTTTTTGAATACAGTTATACATGTAATTGAATAATTATTAAATTAAAAGTTTATAATAGCATATTACAACAGGCTAAGTTATAAGTAAGTTCCGTGTCCATTAAACAATTTTACTGAGCTTAAAAGTGGATGATATACGAAGAAAGCTAATGATACACAAAGTTAATATGATGGATTCCTTTATTCAGGGATAGCCGCTTATATTTCGGGAACTGGCAACACTGTTAGTGTTGCCTCCGATCTGATGATTGCATCGTGAAGTTTGTCATTTTTGACAATATATTCACCTTGACAGGTTTTATTATCCGATCGCTATTTCTATTGTTGACAGTAACTTGCAAATTTTATGTCAACGAAGAAATGGAATTTTCGGTGTGGATTATCTCCACAAGAATGCATCGACGAGTTGAACTCTTTATATGGTGATGAGGCACTATCGAAAATTACAGTATATCGTTGGTATAGTGAATTCAAACTTAGACGGCGTTCTTTGGGCGATGAATTTCGTGAAGGTCGTCCCAAAAGTGTTGTTGTGTCGGAAAACATTAATGCAGTGTCTGAATTGATAATGCAAGACCATCATGCGACAAACCGTGAGATCAAGGCATCTCTAGGTATTAGTAACACCAGCGTGCATAAGATCCTCCATGAACATTTAGCCGTTAAGAAGCTATATTCTCGTTGGGTACCACATAATTCGACAGCCACTCAAAAAAGGACTTGATTGGTACCAAGAAATGCACAAAAAATACAATGGCGGTGCTTCAAAGAACATTTATAAAGTCATCATAGGTGATGAATCTTGGACCTATACGTATGAGCCCGATAGTAAACAGCAGTCGACTGTGTGGGTATTCCAAGATGATCCAAAACCAACAAAAGTTGTTCGCACTCGAAGCACATCAAAACAAATGATCGCCTGTTTTTTCGGAAAAACCGGTCACGTCGGAAGCGTGCCTTTAGAGAGTTGTAGAACGGTCATCTATTTATTTGCCAAAAGTTTTTGTAGAAATAAAGAGAACAAACCCAAATCGACAGATCATTCTCCACCACGACAATGCGAGCTCTCACAGATCAGTTCAAACAATTGAATATTTGAACGGGTAAAACATTAAATTGATGAGCCATCCACCGTACAGCCCTGATCTAGCACACTATGATTTCTTTTTGTTCCCACACGTCAAGAATAAACTTCGTGGTCAACGGTTTTCTACGCCGAAAGTGGCAGTGGAGGCATTCAAAACTCATATTTTGGAGATACCACCTTCACAATGGTAGTAATGCTTTTCAGACTGGTTTAAGCGAATGCAAAAGTGCGTTGATTTTCAAGAAGAGTATTTTGAAAAGCAATAAAACTATTTTCGGTAATAAAAATTTTTTTTTCGTTTGCTTTTCCCGAAATATAAACGGCTACCCTCGTATTAATGCATCAAATTTTTAATAATAATTCGTTAAGGGAAATGCTTATGCATTAATTTAGTACAAACAGAAAACCGTGAAACTACTCCCTTTTACTAGAATGTCGAATAAATAAAATTTGAAAACGGTAATGGTATATTTTTCATTTCATTTATATTCACTCTCAAACTGATATAATTGGTACAAAATCCAATAAAATCTAAATATTCGCATTTCAAATTAGCGTGAAATGAAACTCGAGCATTAGAATATTTTTTAAATTAAATCCTAAGCACTTTAATGCATCTCGTTTTCGTTAGGAAAGGAAGAAAAATACAGCTAAATACAGCTAAATAGAATCTCATCAAGGTGTCTGTCTTCTTGTTATATCTAAAAACGAAATTCGGTACGTTAAATGAAAGAAAACCTTCTTTCCTTTTCTCTTTTCTCTTTACAGATTTTTCCTGCATCTTTGTTATATAAGAAATAAAAGGGGATTCGTAAACAGAGGAAAGCTAGAGATATAATTAGGATAATTTGTATGTTTCGATGTTGATGTAGTTATTGTTCGTTTCTGTTTCCATCTGCAATTTATAAAGACTTTTGAGAAAGATATAGTCCAAATTATATTCCATGTAAACAAAAAGGGGAACAATATGGTAATAGGTATCAATATCCAAGATATTTATACAAACAGATATTTATAATTTTCGAAAAAACGAAATAATAATGTTTGATCTTTCGCAGAGTCGATTAGCAATCACATCCAAACGCAGTGCAATAATAAATTTTTGAATAAAGTAAGATTTTCGTGTATAAAATTTTATCAAAATGACTCACTTTAGTCGTTTGGAAAAATGTGTTTCTCCTCTACAATTTCGTGTGTCTCTTGCCCATCTTTAAAAGCTCTGTTCTGGCTCAAACTATGCTTGTAAGAACCGACAAGAACACGTTACCATATCCATAAAGCTAACAACTCATGCAATGACCGTGAAGACATGAGGATAAATACGTATAAGTAATTTTGATGGAGCCTGTGGTTGATTAACTTAATCACTGAAGGTTGATATATAACCATATCAGTGTGTGTTTTTGCTTTCAACGGTACGGATCGTGTGCGGAATGTGTTTTCGTACGGGTATTTCTGCTATAGTTTTCCAGGCGCGACACTGTTTAATTATCTGTTGCTGATGACAACTTAGTTGTTGAAATACGTATACAAAATACGCAAATTAATGTGGTAAGGGGTTATATATCAACCTTCAGTGATTAAGATAAATATAGATATATTTAGTAAAGAATAGGAAATATACATGTGCAGTAATCAGAATTAAGAGACGAAAAGAAGAAAGCAAACTGGAAGCTGAGAAGTTTCGAGATGATTTATTTGTGAAGAAATTTAGGTGATTAGTCGACATATTCAAGAGATGAAATACTTTAAATCTTTATCTCACGTAGTATTACCATTTTCAACATCCTACCTTTGCGAAACCGAATTTTCTAAGGTGTCTGTTCTTAAAACGAAATATAGATCTCAATTAAATATAGAAAAAGAATTCAGTGTCAATTTATAATATTAAGCTTTATTGCTTTGCTTTCAATAAATTAAATAATTTTCAAAAAATATTATTTCTTTCGATATGTTCCCTTCACCCATTTAATACTTTGGCCTCCTCGTATCAGGACATGCACCCCAAGTTAAGAATCACTGCTCTAAGATTTGGTAAATAAAATTAAGATTTGTAATTGCAATCAATGTCTTTAGTGTCTTAAACATCCTTTTCTGTGACATCAGTGGAAGCATGCTTTATACGCTTCGCAGTTTAAAAAGGCAGTCTGTTCGTAAAGTTGACTGGAAAGACATTCTTAATGAGAATCTCTCAAATATTGTTGTCTTGTTCAAAATTGTCTTGGTGACTTACTTCAGAAATTTTTTCCTTTATGTCCAGAACTAAATTTAATTTGTATCTTCTATGAGATATTTCTATGAGTTGAAATCGAGAAGACTTCTCGGGTTTGATGGTTTTCTGTATTATTCTGAGAAGGTTATTGCCTACAAATGGACGTGCGTCAAAACTGTAATAACTGATTGCAAACTTTAGGTATTGATTGTAATTATTTAACAGATTGAGAGTGTTGCGAACACTATGGCTTGGCATGGCAATATTGAGAATGGCAACTAAAGATGAAACGCATTTGTTTTGCAACTCATTTAGAATCCGAAACGCGGGTAACAGAGGACTGTCCATAAATGCACCAGGTACCTGCAGAATTGGCAGAATCGAAAACACATTTCAGCAGTTCTATAGCGATTGCAGCTGAGAGTGTACGCGATGACCGTAAGGAATCGATTCGACGTAGATCTCAACAGCTTGGTCGTATGCCACAATATGGCGCATTTTATGTCAGGATATAGGTTTAAAAGCATACAAAATTCAACTCGTTTAAGAATTGAAAGCGGGCGACTTTTCGAATAGTCACCGTTTCAGTCTCTGTGCTCTTGAAGACTTGAAGAAGATCCACTGTTTTCGACAAAAATTTTTTTCAGTGATGAAGTCGATGTCTGGCTTAATGGCTACGTCAATAAGCACAAATGTCGTATTTGGGGCGAAGAGCAATCCGAAGAGTTTCAAGAGCATCCAGATGAGACCACGGTTTGGTGTAGTTTATGGGCAAGCCGAATTATCGGTCCATATTTCTTCAAAAATGGAAACGGCCGCAACGTAACTGTGAATAGCGCCCGTCATCACCCCATGACAACGAACTATTTATTACCTGATATCTAACCCCGTGATTTCGACGATAGTTGATTCCAATAAGACGGAACTTCCCGTGAAAGCATGGATTTATTGCGAGAACAATTTGGTGAACATTTAATTTTACATAATGGATCTGTGCAATGGCCGCCATGATAATGTGATATCACACCTTTAGACCGTTTCTTATGCGGCTGCGTAAAGTCCAAAGTCTACATGGATAATCCAACTACGATTGAGCAATTGGAAGCCAACATTATTCACGTTATTTGCCAAATACCACTTGAAATGCTAGAAGGCGTCATCGAAAATTGTAACTTCAGAATGGACCATGTTAGGCGCAGTTACGGCCAACATTTGAGGGAAATAATTTTTTAAAAGTCAGGAATGGTTCTTTTGCATGATAATAAAGAATACCCGATAAAATTAAAATTTTTATTTTTTTTAGATTTTTTAAGAAGTGAGCTCCAAATGATCACCCCTTATTTTTTTTCGGTAACTTCATACATAGTATCAGCTACTGTAACTAAAATCACAAAATTATGCCTCATTTGGGGCAGGAAATAAATATTTTCCAAAATGTCAGGGGCTAACTTAAATAAATCGTTTGTTTTACTTTTTTTTGAAAAATATAAGCCTTGCCCTGTGTTAAGTGAGAATAAATAAAATCAAGTCAAATTACATGCACCCCTATATACATACATATATACGTACGTATATAAGTTATATTGAATAAGTTAGTGTAAGATCAAGGGTATTATCGCGGGACCTGGTTGAGACTGCCTAGTAAATCTTAGTATACACACGAATGCAATTCCTTTGGCGCGCCCGGTAGTCAAGCAATCACTTTCCAAAACTACCCTTCCTTGTGCACAGAGTGAATTTTATACTTACGGGTTTACAAGGTAAGTCCTGCGGGTGTATTTCAGTTGGTTCGTGAAATCGGGATTCTGACAAATTGAAATGGGCCCGTGACATCCCTTCCCATTCAAAAGGGTTCACAATATCCCTCTCTCAGCGTGCTTACAGAGTTTCCATGTAAAAGGCCAACTTTTGAGGCAAAAACCTATGGCCTCGCTTAACTACTTCTTACGGCTCTCTAATATATTTATTCACGGTCGGATGCTCACTCTTATTGGCCCGATTAATATCAATTGAACGAATGGTTCGTGCGAATGGCGGAGACAGAAGAAGCAATGTAACATTCACCTTAGGTAAATTTTACTGCCACATCGGAGTTTATTAAGACTTGGATTACGACATCTAATTCTATCGCGCGATATTATCAAATGAATCAATGAAAATTATTAGGGATCTCAGTATATAATGAAGTGAATCTATTAATAGGGAGGAATAATTAATTGTCTTTTTGTATTTATGTAGCTTCTGAGGAGTAGATTTAATAATTATTTCTTTTCTATAAAAAGAGGGTTTATATTTTAAATGCAGCTATGTAGTTCAATACTTGTTGACCATAATTTCCCTAGGTAATTACCGTTTGCTCCTTGGCTTTTCAGTAAATATTAAAAATTAATTTATTAAGGTATTCCAATAAGACATTTCATTTTCAATAGCCCGCCATTTTAACAGTTGTCATGACTCAACCTATAACTACATGATAGACGACGAGCAAAAACTACACCATTAATAAAAATGGACCGATATACGCTTCAACAGCGCACTAAAATTAGTAAAATTCACTACAAAAATGGTGAAAATTTCGCGGTCGCAGTTTGCAAAACTAAAGCATTTTTGGGTCGTCGTGAAGCACCTTCTCGACCAGTAATTGTGAAACTAGTAGAAAAATTTGAGCTGTTTGGACAAGTTGGTGATGTGAAGAATAGAACTCGGGCACGTCGCTCAAGAACAACTGAGAATATTGCTGTTGTAGCCCATAGTGTTGCGGAAAACCCAGGTTTGCTCATTTCTCGTCGATCTTTGGAATTGGGTATTCCACAAACGACATTACGCCGTATTTTGTGTAAAGACTTAGGTCTGAAGGCCTTTAAAGTTCAGTTAACACAAGAACTCACGCCTACCAACCATCAACAACGTCGTGTCTTTGCTGATTGTGTCGTTGAAGTGCATCAAACTGATCCGGAATTTTATCAAAGAATCATCTTGAGTGATGAGGCCCATTTTCACCTCGGAAGCTACGTTAACAAGCAGAATTGTCGCATTTAGGACTCGGAAAACCAAGAATTATTGTTGAAAAGCATCTCCGTCCTCAACGTGTGACAGTTTGGTGCAGGTTTTGGTCTGGTGAGTTCATTGGACCTTATATTTTAGAAAATGAGGCTGGAGCAACTGTTACGGTGAATAGATTTCGCTATCGAACGATTTTAATGATTTTGTATGGCCGGAATTGAAAATTCTTGATGTGGACGACGTTTATTTTCAACAAGAAGGCGCTACTTACCAGACAAGTAATGATGCCATCGCTCTCTTACGTGAAAAGTTTCCTCCTGACCGTGTGATTTCTCGAAGAGACGATCACGATTGGCCACCGAGATCTTGTGATCTAACACCTTTAGACTTTTTCTTTGGGGCTACGTGAAAGATGGCTCACAATCGATTCAAGATCTCAAAGATGGAATTCGTGAAGTTATCGAGGACATACAGCCGCAAATGCGCGAATTGGTGACGGAAAATTTCATGAAAAGGGTATGGTCCTGTAAACGTAGCCGTGGAGGCCATTTGTCTGATATTGTTTTCCATTATTAATGGCATACTCTCCTCTTTACAATTAAATAAACATCCGATGATTTCGCTTAAAAATGCTGAGTTTTTCTACATATCAAAATGAAATCCCTTATTGGAAGACCCGTTATTACATTAGCTTTATAATATTATTTTAAATAAAGCTTTAAATAGTCTTTACTTGTTTAAATATATGACTGAATTAGATCTTAAATTGCTATAGGCATTCATAGATTGCAGCATTTGCAATGATCAATGAAATTCCATAAATTTTCGAATTTATGGCGGTGTAAAAGGACGGATAATCACATTGTAGTATACCATTACATTATTACACCCTTATATATCAAGGGAGTGCTTAAATATGAAAGAAAATTTGTCTTCTAAAAACATAACTTATGGCAGATTATTTACTGTAGCCGCTTTGAACGATATCACAGGCATGCCTCAGAACGTTTGGATTTTAAAAATTACGACGCCATTTGTATCTGACCCTTTCTTTTATCACTCATTTTACGACCGATAATTATTACTTTCGTATATATAAGTTGTTGCCATCAGAGAGTAAAGGTTAGTAATATAATACACAAGTACACAAACCTTGATATACAAATATATACGTGTATGAGACAATATTAATAGATGAAATTCTAAACGTTAAATTATTCGAGATTATTTTGTCATACTAGAAATTTTTATTTATTTATTAACATTCTTCCCACTTTCCGTTATTTGAAAGTGTAAAATTGATGACATTAATTGGAAAAAATTACATCGCTCAAATGGCCACCTCCCGAGTTGATGCACAATTGCGCTCGTTTTACAGCATTTTGAATTGTTGCTCGCAAAACATCTGGCTGCAAATTGGCGATTTCTTCTTCAATGGTAGCTTTCAAGACTTGCAAGGTTCGTGGTTTGTTATGGTAAACGCGAGATTTTAAAGAGTTCCAAAGGCATAAGTCTAGTGCTGTTAGATATGGCAATCTGGAGGGCCAGTTCTAATCTTCAAAACGGGAGATAACTCGACCTGGAAATTGGTGTCTCAAAATCTCCAACGTTGCCCGAGCTATGTGAGCGGTTGCTCCGTCCTGTTGAAACCAACAATGATCAAAACCCAATGCAGAAAATTTAGCAAGAGTAAGTCTGGTGCTGTTAGATCTGGTGATCTGGAGGGCCAGTTCAAATCTCCGAAACGGGAGATCTCACGACCTGGAAATTGGTGTCTCAAAATCTCCAACGTTGCTCGAGCTATGTGAGCGGTTGCTCCGTCCTGTTGAAACCAACAATGATCAAAACCCAATGCAGAAAATTTAGCATCTACCTGTAACGCTCACTATTTACGATTACGGTGGTACCATCAGCGTCTTCAAAAAATTAAGGCCCAATAACTTTTTCACGGCAAATGCCGCACCACTTTGAGGAGATGCAATGGCTCTTCGCGCATTTCATGTGGATTCTCTGTGCCCCAGAAACGCAAATTTTGCTTGTTAACATAACCACTTAAGTGGAAATGGGCTTCGTCGCTCATTATGATTTTTGATACGAAATCATCCTCTTCTGCACCAAATTTAACAGAGAATGGCAGTAAGTTAACCTTGTCCGACGGTCAGCAGGTAGTAATTCGTGAACAGTTTGCACTTTGTAGGGGAATATTTTCTGCCGATACCTAATTGTGTGCATCGTCGTCTCGTTGATGTTTGTGGATTCTCTCTGACCTTGTCAGCAGCAGCAGCGATGTTCTCCATGTGATGTGTGCCACTTCTTGCGACATCTGTTGTGGACCCAGTTTGCACGAGGCGCTCAACCAAACACTTAATTGTTCAAGCACATAGAACACGACGACGAGGAAAACGACGACGAAATTCACGCTGCTCTAAAACAACAGACTGAAAATTTGTCAAATAAGCGGTACCAATAATTCCACATTCTTGAGGTGTGTATTGCTCCCTGGCCTGTTGACAACCAATTCTCTATACATCTACATCATAAATGTCAAAGCACAGTGACATTTGGTGCCATCTGCAAAAATGGCAGTCAATTCAAATTATGACATACTTTTGCGCCACCTGTTACTTTTATTTGTATCGAAAAAGTATATACAGTAGAACCAAAAGTAAATGCTTTTTCAAGTAATATTTGTATCTTATTCTTTTTTTTCCATAAATATGGTAGAAAGCGCGTATTTCTCATTCTGAAATGCATTTGTAATATTAACCATAATGGTTTTATAGGGAAAACAGACAGCTAGAATATAATTCCGAAGATTAATAATGATGTGCGACATCTCTAATTTTAACAGCACATCATTAGCGCATTTATTAATTAACTTCGCAAACGGTTGGTGAATTATAGTTTGATGACCTACTTGTAAAATATAAATTATATATCGGATAGGTAATGAACAATGT
Source organism: Dermolepida albohirtum (assembly GCA_031893035.1). Lineage (NCBI taxonomy): Eukaryota > Metazoa > Arthropoda > Insecta > Coleoptera > Scarabaeidae > Dermolepida > Dermolepida albohirtum. The sequence continues at coordinate 87,616 of JAVIWB010000741.1, forward strand.
ATGTATTTTGCATTTCAATTGTTACTTAACTCCAAACACCTGCTGTAATTATTGCGAATGAACTGACATATATAACTGACATAAATGATAAAGTTTGGTTCTACAATATTTACTGATGCATCTCAAATGTCTGATTAAATTAATGATTTTACAAATTGTGTGAATTGTCTTGAATACAAGTGCTGAAGAAAGCAGTGAGATCACGTCAATAAGTTCCGGTAAGAGTGTGTAAGTGTATGTGAGTGCGTGTGCGCGTGAGTGTGTGGGTGTGTGTGTGTGTGGATGAGATTTTTTAGAGTTTGTTATATTATTATAGCGTAGATTTCTGGCCCTTCCTAACCCTAAAGTCTGGGAGCTCAATTCATATATCTATGGGTTTGAACTCGGACTGTACGCGGCTGATATGGCAATATTGTTATATGATACATTCTAGAACGGTAAATTAATATAAACTTTATGGTGCCTTATATTTGTATAATAAATATTACTATAATCATTATTATTAATATTTTTAAATGCTGATTAAATTGGGTTTTTCTTTATTGCAAATTCAGTAATCTTCTAACAATTGAGCAGGTGTTAAAAAAATAGGTTTTTGCATTATAATATTGTTATATTATATATGTTATTGTTATATCAAGCGTACCGGAAAGTCATTACCGAGTTTTTTCTTAAAAAAAACTACATAATTTTCAAGAAAATGGAAAAATTTATTTATTCAAGGTATTAACAATTTGATTCTTCACATTTTTCCCATCTTTCAGGCACTTCATGGTTGCTATCCCAAAAAAACTGTTTGTCCTTTGAACAAAATTATTCATTGAGGCATTTTCTAACTTCTTTGAAATTGACGAAGTGCTGCTCTGCAAGCGCGTGTCCCATTGATACCAGAAGGTAACAGTCGGACGGGGCAAAGTCTGAAGAGTATGAAGGGTGCAATATTATGTCCCATCCAAGTGCTTTCAACTCTTCCTTGACTGGTTTTAATGTACGAAACGGCGCGTTATCCTGCTGTAAAATCACTTTACCGTGTCTTCTGGCCCATTCTGGACTCTCTATCAATGTATGGTCAAAATTGATTCTTTTTGTCGGTGATCAGTATTAACTCGTTCACCAGGTTTTAACATTTTGTAATACACCACGCCACTCTGGTCCGACCAAACACAGAGCATTGTCTTGCAACCAAAATCATTTGGCCTTCGAGTCGATGGACCAACTTCGCCTGATGATAACTATGATATTTTGCACTTAGTGTTTTCGAAATAAATCCATTTTTCATCTCTCGTAACTATTCGATGCAGAAATGATTTCCGATCATACTTTTGCAGCAGCATTTCGATTTTCTATTTGCCTGTCATATAATTGATGTGTCACCTATTTTCCCACCTTTCGTATTTTTGCCATTTCTCGTAATCGATCGCTAATCGTTTCTTGGCCCACGTTTAACGCTTCTTCCAATTGTTTTTGAGTTTAGGTTGAATCTTCATCCAATAACTCCTGCAGTTTTGCATCTTCAAACTTTTTCTGTGTATCAGAACGTTCTTCGTCGTGCACATCGAAATCACCAGTTTTAAATTGTCAAAACCACGCCTCACATGCTTTTGTGGTTGGAGCATACTCACGCGAAGTTTCTATCAGCGATGGTACTAACGGTGACTTTCAGCGGCTTTTTTCTATTGATTAAATAAGAAAAGTATTGCCTGCCGCAAATGCACGAAAGCTCGACATTTCCAAAGAGGTATAAATCTATGACGGTGTTACTTTCGCAAAATATAACATGTATGCTTTGAAGCTTGCTGTCTATAGAATAAAACATATGTGTCAAATTACAGCATTGCATACTTAAGCCTTGCGACATGTTGTATAATAGTAAGCGCGTTTATGTTTTTTTCTGTGTTTGTAAGTATTAGTTAGTGTTGTGTGTTAAAATTGAGCCTCACTTTGGCTCATTAAATATAATAAAATTTTTATTTAAGCCTTAATAAATTAAATTTATATTTATTTTATTTGAATACAGATTTTTACTATCTTATTTGTTTTACTTTTACTCTTGGTGTAGGTTATATGGACGACACACGTGTAGATATCATAGTTTTGGACATAAATGCGATGTTGTACGTAATAATAATAATAATATTTATTAACCACCCAACAGAGTACTCCTATAGGGTATACAAATCAAAAATTACAATTACATTGATAATACATATAAAAAAAATAATAGCACTGAATGTAAGTTAAATAAATAAATCAAATTAAATCCAATCAAACACCACGACGAATCAGTTGATTGAAATTCCTAGCCGCGTGCATAAGTGCAGCCCTAAACAGAATGTTGGTTCTTGGCGTTCCCATTGCCAAAGGATCACCGAACCTCGACTCCAGGCGTGGAACCGAAAAACCTACGCCAGCCAACAGCTCTGGCGCATCAATTCCCCCCGAAATCAAGCCAGACAAAAACGCAGCACTGACACTCCGCCTCCGTTCTGCCAAGGACTCAAAGCCATGACTAAGTAGAAGTTCCCCATAGTCAGTGTCGTGTCCCAGATAAAAACCATTCCACTCTGAATGACGAGTACTTCAAAAACTTTCTCTGCACTCGTTACACGGTATCAATCTGATTATTGTAAATAGGGTACCACACCACTGCAGCATACTCCAGCTAACTACGCACTAACGCAAGAAATAAAGAAGATATGCATCCCGTGTTTGTAAAGCTCCTGCAAGTCCGCATGATAAGGCCAAGAACCTTGTGTGCATTCGTGAGCATAGCCGAAACATGATCAGATCAATAATTACCATAGGTTCCAGTTTACTTAATCGTATGACGCGCTTCTTTATCTGAATGGAATTTTTAACACCTCAGATGTCAAAACTATGTGTAGTACTTGTTATATTGTCTTTTCAAAATGTATTTCTTCTTTATATGTATTCCGAGTGTTATGGTTTGGAAATTGTTTTCAATCAAACATTAAAGTGCAAATATTTTAAGTTTTATACACACGAAAGGCTTTGAAACGTTAACATTATTCAAAAAATTAAGAGTACTTGTTAAGAAGCAGGTGATTATAAAGCCTATCTTGGTAAAGGAGAATACGGGCGTGATGAAACGGAATTACCAACTCTCTATTATTTATCAAAAAGAAAAACTTTTAGAGGTTAAGCTTATGTGGGAGTAAAACTTAGTAATAAAAGGAAAGGAAAAAATCGGTACGGAATCCATTCTCCCAATAATCTACGATACGCGAGAACACCGAGAGGTGACATAAAACGCAAAAGTAAAGGATCCAGACATCTCACAAAAAAACCCACGCATATCAAACCTACATCAAACAAATGCGGAAACAGTGATTTTAGGACACATCTTACGCTTCGGACATAACACCGGTAGGAATATTCGTGGGATTACCTGCAAACCATCGAAATTGAGAAAACCAAAGACAAACTCAAAATCGGGAACAAAGGAACTACTACAGTTGTTATTTAAATAAAACGTGCAAAAGAGAGACCGGTTAGAGGACTCTTACCTCAAGAGTATGGGGTTGTGACCGGTTCTGGGGCCGCCGTCGTCGATGACACCAAACTTGTCATATGACGCGTTATATACGAGGTACGGTTAAAGAGTTTTATGAAATTAAATATATGAGGAAAAGGAAAAATTTTAAAATCATTAACTAAATGGACAATAATATAAATTTAAAAATCGAGATGTGTTTCGCCAAAAGAATATCAATTTAAATTGAAAAATTGAAAATTTTATATCAGCGAAAAAATGGAATTAACTCTCTAACATTTTCGTGCAACTATTTTTCATAGTATTCCGCGTGGATTATCTCAACAAGTATACATCGACGAGCTGAATTCTCTATATGGTGACGAACACCATCAAAAACTACAGTATATCGTTGGTACAGTGAATTCAAACTTGGACGGCGTTCTTTGGACGATGAACTTTGTGGTTGTCCCACAGGTGTTGTTGTGTCGGAAAACATTAATGCAGTGTGTGAATTGGTAATGCAAGACCGTCATGTGACATATCGTAGGATCGTGGGATCAAAGCATCTGTATCAAGGTATTTGTAACGCAAATACTCGCGTTGATTGGTGACAAGAAATTCACAAAAAATACAATGGCTGTGCTTCAAAGAACGTATGAGATACGTATGAGCCCGTTAGTAAACAGCAGTCTACTGTGTGGGTATTCCAAGATGGGCCAAAATCAACAAAAGTTGTTCGCGCTCGAAGTACATCAAAGCAGATGGTTTTTGTTTTTTCGGAAAAACCGGCCACGTTGCAACCGTGCCTTTAGAGAGTTGAAGCACGGTCAATTTCGAATGGTACACAACCATTTGTTTGCCAAAAGTTTTTGAAAAAATAAGGAAACAAACCGAAAACGACAGATCATTCACCACCATGACAATGCGACCTCTCACAGGTCGGTTCAAACAATTGAATATTTGACCGGGCAAAACATTGAATTGATGAGCCATCCGCCGTACAGCCTTGAACTAGCACATTGTGATTTTTTGTTGTTCCCACACGTGAAGAGTAGACTTCGCGGTCAACGGTTTTCTACGCGGGAAGAAGCAGCTGAGACATCCAAAACTCATGGAGATACCGCCTTCACAGTGGCAGCAATGCTTTTCAGATTTCCAAGGAGAATATTTATAAAAGCAATAAAACTATTTTCAATAAAAAAATGTTTTTTGTTTGCTATTCCCGAAATATGGACAGCTACCCTCGTATTAGCACTTCCCCGTGCACGTCCACTCGCTCGACTAATCTCCCTTACGCCACCCCAATTCCCTACACAACAAATCGCTCAAATCAGCCAAAAGGGCATTAATATAAGTTAATATAAATTTAGAAATCGAAGTGTCGTTTCACCGAAAGGACATGAACATAAATTCAAGATGTCGGTTGATAAATTTTAATATTATTACTGTCTATATACTTAAATTAGTAATTAAATAATATTGTGAAGCAAATAATTCTAAAAATATTCGTTTAACCTTGATTTTTGTGGTTTCCGATTACAAATATTTTATTGTAACTTCTTAAAATTAAAATAAAATAAAAATTTTTAATAATACATTTTCCAGGCTCAATACAATGATGAAATGTCAATGTAATGAACTTTAGTAGTTAATTTGCAATAGAATTTGCTTCATTATAGACATACAATTCAACTCATATTCTTCTGGAACACACGAATTTGCCTTATGATTTACGATATTTAATATTTATGTCAAAGCCTGCTTAACTTTTTCCTTAATTTTTGTTTACGTTCATTTAAATTTTTTGTATTTTTTGTTTGTTAATACGATATGTGCCTAATAACTTTTATTAGGTCGTTAGTATTCTAACTTTGTTTATAGTTCTTCTATTAATTTCATGCATCATCGTCATATCAAAGGATATTATGGCACTTTCACGTTCTTTTTTGTATAACTTACATTATGTATCATTTATCTTTTGTCTTACAATTGGAAATGAAATATTCTGTTGGGTTAATAAATAAATAGATATATAAATTAATACACTATGTCCGAGATAAGATTGCTGAGCTTGTGTGCCCATCCTGTGTGAGCTTAGTAGTTAGTGTAGAGAAAGTAGACGAACCGTCTCAACCAGCTTCGTCTATGACTTGCATATGACCAAAGTTTTCCGTCCAAAGAATAATTGAAGCACGTATGGAAAAGTGGACTAAAACTAGCTAACGGAAAATATGAGGAAACACCCAGGTCGAAGATAGATGAAAGAGTTTCTTAGGCAACAGACGTCCAAACTTGCAAAAGATTTACTAAATAAGAACAGAAAGTCGATTAGGGAGTAATAGTGGATTTACCAACTGCGCATTGTTCATTCAACAGACTCATGGATAATATGAGCATGAAGAAATCATGTGTGGATCGTGCTAAGTATTAGAGGAAACTGCGATCCACATACTATGCAAAAGGCACTTATTTGCATAATATGTTTATAGAGGTGTCCGTTCACATATGGGAAAGTGGGCTGAAATTAATTTGGTACGTAGACTTCCGCGGTCGTGGTCCATGCTATCTGCTTCTGGGTTTCCGGGCTGGAACCGCGTCACTAGTACATCTGCCGACGTTTCATACCCATTTGTATGGGACATCTTCAGGGCTGAACTACTGCACTGAAACTGCAGTAGTTCAGCATTTGACAAACGATACCAAGGATTTTGGGACGAAGGCATGATGAGCGACTACTGGACTTTAATTCGTGAAACAGATCCCAAACAGTACAAGCATCTCAGTTCGACTGCTTTTCATTTCTAATTTAACAATTTTTATTGAATAAAATGGAAATTAATTATCAAAAATTGTAAAAAATGTGTTTATTTAATATCTCGAAAACTAGAACTAATATCAAAAAACGGAGTGCAGATTCGGATCCAGCGCCCAAAATAACCTTAGAAACAGCTTTTGGTTGGTTAGATCCAAAACCGTGTACCTTTGTGTTATTAATTAAGTAACATTTCTCGAAAACTAGAACCAATATCAAAAAACGGAGTGCAGATTCGGATCCAGCGCCCAAAATAACCTTAGAAACAGCTTTTGGTTGCTTAGATCCAAAACCGTGTATATTTGTGTTATTAATTAAGTAAAATTTCTCGAAAACTAGAACCAATATCAAAAAACGGAGTGCGGATTCGGATTCAGCGCCCCAAATAACCTTAGAAACAGCTTTTGGTTGCTTAGATCTAAAACCGTGTTATTAATTAAATAACATTTCTTGAGCAGCATTATCATTATATTATTGGGTTGGCAACTAAATACTTTCGGTTTTGTAGTAGAAAATAAAACACTTTTTTTTTAAACAAAGAATAGTTTTTAATCAATTATATATTTTCCATTTTGCTCAATGACCTTTTGCCATCTTTCTTTCAGCTGCATGATTCTGCGCTCATAAAATTTCTGGTCCTTATCAGCAAAAATATGAACCAGGTGCGAGTGAAGGTCATCGTCATTTGTGAAAGTTTTACCATTCAAAGAATTCTGCGAACTTCGAAATAAATGGTGATCAGATGGTGCTAGATCAGGGCTGTAGGGGGGATGTGGCATCACTTCCCAGTCAAGCTGCAATAGTTTCCCACGAGTTGCCAAAGATATGTGAGGCCTTGCATTATATTGGTGGAAAACTACACCTTTCCGATTTGACAATTCTGGCGGTTTTTCTTTGATTGCTTCATCCAGTTTTATTAATTGTTGACAGTAAACATCAGAATTGATCGTTTGGTTCCTTGGAAGCAACTCAAAAAACACAACACCTTTGTAATCCCACCAAACTGACAGCATGATCTTTTTTGGATGCAATTCAGCTTTCGATGTGGTTTGAGCTGGTCTATCGTGTTTGCTCCATGATCGTTTTCGAACTATGTTACTGTACAGGACCCATTTTTCATCACCAGTGATGATTCTTTTTAAGAAAGGGTCGATTTCATTTCCTCTAAGGTGCATATCGTAAAAGTTGATTCTTTGTGTTAAATTAATTTCTTTCAGTTCGTGAGGTACCCAAATATTAAGCTTCTTAACTAGCCCAAGACATTTTAAATGTTTTTCGATTGTTGTGTGCGATACATGTAGCCTCTCCGCAATCTCTCGAACAATTATTTGACGATCCTCTTCAATTATGACTTTGATTTGGTCATCATCAACTTCAGTAGGCCGACCAGAAAGTTGCTCATCTTTGAGGGAAAAATCTCCAGAACGGAATTTTTATACCAATTCGGACACGTGCGCTCTGTTAAGCAATTAGCACCATAAACTTCACATATCTTTTTGTGAGCCGCAGCAGCTTCCTTTCCTTTACGGAAATAAAATAGTAAAATATGTCGAAAATGTTCGTTTCTGCACTCCATTTAAAATTAACCCACAACTAATAGCTTTAATAAAAATCACGCACTACTTGCTTCTGAAGTTACGTCAATGTGACTAGTATCACGCGACAAACGGTAAAGTACAGCACTAACATACGTTATACAAAAATTATAGCAACGCTCTCTATCAGTAAAAACCGAAAGTACTTAGTTGCCAACCCAATACATCGCGAGTGTTTGCTAATTGCGTATGAGACATGATAATACTCCTTCATTATTTGACAATATTCTATTACGTATTAGTCTATATGGTAAATACAAAAATACTATTGAAGTCGTGAATTTCTCTAAACAAATAATAATAAAATATCTATTAATTCACTTATTCTGTAGTACCATATAAGATTATAAAAGAAAGTTAATCATAATATTAAGGAATGCCACTCAACTCTTTATTATATTTCGTTTCCGGCAACCACACACGCAATCCAATCATTATCAAAGTTGTAGGCATTTCTTATCTTTGAGTGTTTACTTAATCTAATATCCAATTCAATAATTATATTCTCGGCCCAATGAAAACTTTGTAATTTTATGGCAGGAATATTTTAGGAGATAATGTGCCAATTTATATACAAAAAAGCTAGAGCATATTGACTAAATTAGTAATAGTATATAGCACGATATAAGCTAAAAAAGATTATTAAATTAAAACTATTTACTTTGTTTCTTATTATATGTTTTTAACGTGATTTTATACTCATTACTTGCATTCGATTAAGCGTGCGAATATTATATTTGATTATAAATCATTGGGCAGATGTAACTTTGGCCGATGATCAGGCCATTAGAAAAGGTAAACATGTATGTTGGGCTGAATGATCATACCAGCCCGCTACGGTTGTATGTAATTTCGGCCATTTATAATTAAAACAAAATACTTTAAGGATTTAATTTTATTTTCCTTATATATAAGATAAAAAGCATTTATTCCTGATACAGATGTACGAGGCATGTTTCCAAAGTACTGGGAATTATACATATATAATTTTTATAATTTTGTTAATTTTCGTCAATATTACAATGTCGTTTTTCAACATAATCTCCATTTAGCTGAATACATTTATCCCAACGATAAACTATTTTTTTAAGCCGTCCTCAAAGAAGTTTTTCGGTGTCTTGTCGATCCACCTATTTATGTCACGTTTTACGTCAGTTAAAAAATCTGGGAACAGATGGTAATCACTGGGTGCAAGATCCGGGCAATAAGGTGGGTGCGGCAGCAATTCCCATCGTAAATCGTTCAAAACATCCTTCGTTTTTCTTGCGGTGTGTGGTCTTGCATTATCCTGTTGCAATAACGGAAGCTTATACAACTTTCCAGGCCCTTTTTTTGACTAGTGCCTGTCGCAGTGGTCCGGATAATAAATTTCAATAATATTCTGCATTATTTGTAGTACCTCTCGGCAGATAATCCATGAAAATAATCCCTTCGCAATCCCAGAATACACTAAGAATTACCTTTCCAACAGACGGAACTGCACGCATTCTTGGATTAACTTTTCGTCTCAGGATTGAAATAAGGAATCCACGTTTCGTCAGTGGTTATTATTCGTTGCCCAAATTCATCACCGTAACGGGGTAAGAGCACTTGAAGTTGACGACAAGTATCGGACCTATTGAGTTTCTGTTCTGGACCTAACAGCCTTGGCACCCAGCGCGCCGAAACCTTGCTAACGCCCAAACGATCATGCAAGATGACATGAACTTGTCGTGTACCTATCCCTAGGTGTACACTAATTTGACTAATAGTCATTCGCCTGTCGTCTTTCAGTAGGTTTTCGACGGCAGTAATGTTTCTTTCATTTACCGACGTGCTTGGCCGCCCACTGTGTGGAACGTCTTCTAGTGATGTTCTACCGGCTTTAAAACGATCGATCCACTGATAAACAGTACTTTTGGATTCTGCAGATTCTACAAATATTCCTTGCAGATGACTAATAATTTCTGACGTTTTCACATCTGCTTTCCACATAAAGAAAATTATCGCTCTTTGAGATTTTGCCGCGTGTTTCATAGTTACAAAAACAGTGCTATTAAAACGCGTCTGCATCAGTCGAATACCTGAATCAAACTGAACAATGTTGCACTAAATAGTTGCATAAACATGTCAAGATTTGTCTGGCATCAATAACATTGCGTATAAGTTCTGCGTTATTTAATTATAGCACCAATTCTCAGAATATTGGAAACACCCCTCGTATTCACAAGTAATTAGTGATTGCAAAAATGGGAAACTTGTTTTACAAGCTCTAGTCTATTCATTTTATTTTTATTGTATAAATTTAACATATTATTTAGAAACGACCTTTTCTTTGCCCTGTTACAATTTGGTTTATTCACAACTTGAGCATTGTTTATTTTAATACTTACATCTACTTGAAATTCCAACAATGATTCTAGAAATATGTACAAAGAAGGATGACTAGTGTAAAAACAGGAATTGAAATGCGAATGAAGATTCGCATCCATTCGTAGTACGAGCTATACTTGATGATCTTAAAACCCAAAGTTCAGGTGGAAACAAAGCTTCTTCATCATGTGTCAACCAAATGGTCGGAGTATTTTGTTACTCTTGGATCAATCGGCCGAATAGCAACCAAATCTTCGACATAACAATTAGTGGGGTTCAAATATTGAATTCCAAATGTGCATTTTAACCACCTTCCAATTTTAGACTCCTTATTATATTCAGGAGCTAACCATAATTGTTGGATTTTTCTCCACCAAAACTGACTCAAATGATATCTACGCCCAACAATAACAATATCAGACCAAATTTTTTTTAAAGCTACATGAATTGCTTTCTTAAAGTAAACAGTAACTTGTTTTGGTTTAAATTGCATACTACTTGAACTGCAAAATTCCACTAATGCCTTTATGCACTGTTCGTACGTGCCCGCATAATTATTTTTAAGTAAGTAGAAAGCGAGTGGAACATAATGTCCATTTTTGTATCCATGAATTGCAAAAAGTTGTTTGAAAAATTTGGTACAATATGTAAACGTTTCATCCACATAAATGTTGTCCCAGTTGCGCCAGAACCATAAATTTTTTGCACAAGAAAATACTACTAAATTGTTTGTACTATCGTTTATTACTATAAAGTTCTCCCATTGCGTTGTTTTCCAGTTGGTACAATCCAGGGCTGCATGTACATCCATCGCACATTGAGATAAAGGTGGATATTTTTGTCAGCGGGCCTTGTACACATTTCGTTTAACACATTTTTAAGTCTGACACAGATATGTTTACCTCACTCATATTCAGAAGTACTTGTCGACAAAGTTTTGAGGGCCTTTGTGAAATATCTTCTGTCGCTTTCCTTTTGCAAGCACTATTAACAATTTTCTTATCAATTTCATTTTCTTTTGACGCATAGTTATATTCAGAATTTTGCCTTACTATAATTCTCTCACTTCCTTCGCCAACGGTAAAAAATATTGGCCCTACATGAAGTACTCTTGGAGGTACATCGCCATTTCCTTTCAACACACTTCAGCAAATCTGATTTACAAAAAGTATGCGTTTGAAAAATCAAAAGAACTTGACCACGCGTACTAAGGATTTCTCGTAATTGACTCATGATATTTACACTTTGTGAACTGAATAAGTCTTTGAAATCACAGGATGAACTGAATACTGTCCGTATATATTTATATAAATGGAGGGGAGTTTCTTTAAACTTATTAAATTAACAATTAGGTAAATAAAATCCTAAATTTCTATATACAATTAAATAGTGGATACCCTGTTCGTGTAAATATTAATTATTAATTCCTATCCTACTTAATCACATAAATGCTTTTAGTTTTAGCACTGTAGGCTCTATTTTCCAAATAAAATTTCAGTTTTATAATAACACAAAAAATATTATTTAACTTGTAAAAATAATTTACCGTTCTATTCAGAAAAATTTCTTTTCTAAGTAAACACCTAAACATGTATGTTAAAAGGAATCTTTCAAATGGTAATAACACCCTGTCTACTACTTATGTTTCAGAGATTCACTCATCGTCAGGTAGACTTCTATTATCAACGAACGATTCCTTCGTAGAATATATCGTATCTTTTCGACACAGAAATTTAATGAATATACATTGTTGCGTTCTCGCTTTGTCAATAGATTCTTGTGTTGAACGAGAGAAGGAGGCAATGTTTACTCACCTAAACATGTAATCTTATTGATCAAAATTGGACCATGTTCCGTATTTAAAAGTATCGAACTTAAACTATAAAATTTATGCCAAGTGTTTCGCTAAAGTCAATAATATGTATACGGCCTTCGTATATCTAGAATTAGAGCTAAAACAAATTTTTTGCACAAAGCTCCTCTGGCACATATGAGTAGGAACGCCAATGCTTTGTTTGAGAATCCTTTCCGATACTCTCAGTGATGGTGACTGATTCTTGTGCGGTCCTGATGTATATATTTTGATTTCTTTCTTTTCCTTATATATATTACTTTGTTTCCTAGTTATTATTTGTATTTTTTCAATGTATTTTTATTTATTTTCGTCCTGTAATTGGTCTTTGACTGTTGGAGAAATAAAGATTATTATTATTATTACATGCATTTTCTATAACAATTAACATAAATGTAACTTCTTTCAAACGTAATAACTCTGAACTAACATTCTTTTGAAACTTTTAGCTTCTCTTTTGAATATGTAACACATAGCCACTGATTGATACCCATCTTCAAAATTCAAGATTTCCTGCTTAGGAGTTTTTACTACTAACAAAGAGTGTATGCATTAATCACAAATGGAAACTCGCCGATGTTGCAAAACACGTGCTCGCTTGTGCGACTGACACATTACAAAGAGTTTAAAAAAAGATACACGATGACAATACTACACGTATGGTTAGAATTAATCCACGGCCGCACAATATTTGCACATTTCAGTGGATTTCTGGTCGTTTTCGTATATATGTACATGTACAGAACACAAATACAAGAAGAACACAGGGTAGAGCGCTTTCTAGTATTGCGACTTCCTGAAGCGGAAAATTAACAGGGGAGACATTGTTACGCTGGAAGACTGTGTGGTGTATTCAGAGAAACTAGAGTTACATAAACATTACACAGGACTTTCCTGCTTTCCAACTCATACACATTAACACTTTTGTACGGCGTTTCGCTTTTGTTCTTTTCAAGTTGCTTCTCCACTATTTCTTATTAATTCCCATTCTTCGCCTTTTGGTATTATCTCTGTTATTTTATGTGTGGTTAACGAGGACAGACACTAACAAACAGACTTTTTTGTTTTACAAAGTTAAATCTCCCTATTTACAGTTTAATCTCAGAAGTACGTATTGCAGATATCCTCTATGATATGCAAAGATTATTGCCTTTTTATCATTTGTTCTAAATTTAAAAAAAAGAAGAGGTGATGAAGGTAGTTATATAATAACATGATCAATAGATTCAACTTTTCTTTTCGATTTTTATAGATAACAAACCAATGTTCTCATTACAACTTTTTTAAAATTTCATGAAAAATGGAAGAGATATACATCAAGTCAGATGTATTATAAACTATATAGTACCCAAAACAATTAAACTATGTACTGTATAATCGATAATAAAATGTAGTGCCACATGATATATACAGACGTACAAAGGGTACTAGGAAAGTTTGACGCAACAATGAATCGTAGGAAGCTCCTTGTTGCTGCATGTTGAGACATGTTCGTACGTGCATAGTAGCCGCCGCGCTATGTCAATGGGTTCGGTTATTCATTAGCAGTGCGACTATAAAGTGCTTGCGATGGCATCGTGGTCACGAAATGAGATAAGGGCAGCTTTGCGTTATAACTTTGTACGTGGTTTAAACATAGATCAGTGTTTCGAAGAAATGACTCTTGCATTAGGTGATGTTTGTCCACATCGCACAACGATATTCAGTTGGTATAGAGAATTCCAAAGGAGAAATTTAACTGTGGAGGATGCTGTGAGGCCGGGAAGGCCACGACCGTCAGTTACGGAGGAAGACGTTACTACTGTGAGGAAAATGCTTGGCGAAGACAGGCGAGTGACCTATCAACAGATAGAGGGTACTTCATGCTTAAATGCACTAGCAATCCATTCGATTCTGCATAATCATTTGCAAGTGAAGAAACTCTGTTCTCTCTGGGTGCCGCATCGACCGACTGAAGAGCAGATGACACGACGTGCGACTTGGTGCCGGGAGATGCTAAAAAAGTTGAATAAGGGATAATCTCGGTATGTGATCGACATCGTGACAAGTGACGAGATTTGGCTGTACTATTACGATGTGCCGACCAAAGCTCAAAACAAAGTTTGGGTCTTTGGTGATGAGGATACGCCCGAAGTTGTCAGAAAATCCCGATCTATAAAGAAGAAAATGGTAGCTGTATTTTTCAAATCGAGTGGAATTTTGGAACGCGTCGTTTTTGACATACAGAAGGCAGTCACAGCTAAGCTGTATACTGAACTGTGCCTGTCATTGTATCTATGAAGAACCTGCGGCCAAAGTCAAGAATGGATACCTAATTCCTCCATCACGATAATGCTTCAGCTCACCGCACCAAAGTCTGCACCTAATATTTGACCACGCCAGGATTTAAACTTCTCGAGCACCCTCCCTACAGTCCAGATCTTGCTCCCTGGGACTTTGCACTGTTCCCGCATGTGAAAATGAAGCTAAAAGGGAGGCGGTTTTCCAGTGATGAGGATCTTCTGCGGGCTTGGGACAACGAGTGTGCTTTACTCCCTGTGAAACTTGACAGAACTGGTTTAAAGATTGGTTTCGGAGAATGGAGAGGTGTATTGAGTGTAGAAGAAATTACTTTGAAAAAATTAAATAAACAAAGCTCTATTGCGAAACTTTCCTAGTAACCTTTGTATCTTAACATGCTTACACATCTCCTACAGAGACTGCCCGTGAAGTGTATAAAAGCTCGCTTTAACGCGCCCCTCAGTCAGTATCGAAACATTAACTCTCTTACTAGTAGTGAAGATTGGTAATTTTTAATATCATTGAGAATTGAAACACCACGATTAGTCAGAGATAGAGACTTGGAGAGCCATTGGATATTTGGAAAGTGAAAAGACACAACAAACTGTTTTTGAAGTGTTGGAAGTAAAACAAGGCGTAATTTTTGGACTTCGATTCGCTGTTTGGAAACCGGAAATGCTCGGTAAATATGAAAGCAAAGTCAACCAATGCTAACAACAAGAGACGATCGATGCCTGTCGTAATTGGCAGATAAAAGTGACACCCTTGATACAACTCATATTCGGAGTGAGTTAGCTGATATTACTAGAAGTTACACTAACGACATATGAACATACGTAAATAACTAAATACACAGACTATATTGGGTTCTTTAAAATGAAATAAAATATGCGTGAGATAGAAATCGAATCGTAACAATGCGCCTTTGACATCGCAACGTCCGATATATGCCAGTAACAGTTTAGACTGCAGGAATCATCGATATCAACTTTGTCGCCGCCCATTCATAGTGTCTAAATATCTCCGTTTGACATACTATTATCATACATACATATGTTTTATATACACATGCTTCGCTCATTACTGTTGACACAGGCTCAGTTTTTAAGATACGTTATTCACTCGCTGATCTTCGGTTTTTAGTTATCAGTGTTAACCAATTCCGGGTTTGTTAGATATATATAAACACATATCGACTACTGCGAAGACATTGTGTTAAATCAGTATCGTGTTGTAATTTGGATAATTTATAAAGGTACGTGCATACATATGCTTGTTTTATATTTTTATCTCACGTAGGATTGTAAGTTGTAATTAAATGCTAAAAAAAGTATTTATTTTATTTCAATTAATAATAAATTAAACAGTTTTTGGTAAACGTTTTTCTCTAAAATTTACCTGCAGAATTTAAAATACTTTTTATATTGTTACGATATAGTTTATTTTCTAAAAATAAACATTGATAACGGGTATCGTCTTTTTTTCACGAAACAAACGTATCGAATAATTCAGATAACATTCAGTTTGTTTATGTCAGCGTAGCTTATTCTTTTACAATTCAAATTACGGTGTACGTATTTGTGATTTTTGGGAATCGGCTTTAAATAATAAATAAGTAAACGAAATCACTGAGTGTTATTTTTTTTTTGCTTATTCAAAATCATTAATACATTCCAGTTCATTGTGATCTAAAATTAATTTGATTGCCTAAATGGACTTCTTACCTAAAGTGAAATTCTAAATATATAATTTTAGGTTTACTATATGTAGCCAGTAATTGTTAGATTATAATAAAACTCAAAGATAACACTAGGGAACACAAATTTCGTTAATCCAGTTTTGACACGTGTTTTTGACTAAGTTTTGGCATCTGAATCCAAAAAGACCTCAATTTTTGTCTATCACATCAACTTTTTATTCTACAGAATATCTTCTCTTTATCCCAAAAGTAATCAAAAATGTGCATACAAAGGAAAATAAAGGAAAAAAATTATATACTATTCACAGAGAATAATTTTATTCATACCAAGCTTATATATAGTTTCTATAAAATAAATTGTGCTCATACAAATAGTAAATTTCTATTACCAAAAGCAAACATACATTTTAAGGTAATTTTTTTTACTTTTCCTGAAGTGTTCAATCTGTGAACAATCTCACTTGATTCTCCAACAATAGCCAGCCATCATATATACATCTTTTCTACCCTGATACCGTACCTCCATAATTTTC
This sequence comes from Dermolepida albohirtum, assembly GCA_031893035.1. Lineage (NCBI taxonomy): Eukaryota > Metazoa > Arthropoda > Insecta > Coleoptera > Scarabaeidae > Dermolepida > Dermolepida albohirtum. Next base: position 104,235 of record JAVIWB010000741.1, read on the forward strand.
AAATCTTGCTGGAATCGTTTACCTTGCTCCTCAATTATATACTATTCACAGAGAATAATTTTATTCATACCAAGCTTATATATAATTTCTATAAAATAAATTGTGCTCATACAAATAGTAAATTTCTATTACCAAAAGCAAACATACATTTTAAGGTAATTTTTTTTACTTTTCCTGAAGTGTTCAATCTGTGAACAATCTCACTTGATTCTCCAACAATAGCCAGCCATCATATATACATCCTTTCTACGATGATACCGTGCGTCCATAGTTTTCAAATCTTGCTGGAATCGTTTACCTTGCTCCTCAATTATATACTATTCACAGAGAATAATTTTATTCATACCAAGCTTACATATAGTTTCTATAAAATAAATTGTGCTCATACAAATAATAAATTTCTATTACCAAAAGCAAACATACATTTTAAGGTATTTTTTTACTTTTCCTGAAGTGTTCAATCTGTGAACAATCTCATTTGATGCTCCAACAATAGCCAGCCATCATATATACATCCTTTCTACTCTAATACCGTGCCTCCATAATTTTCAAATCTTGCTAGAATCGTTTACCATGCTCCGCAATTATATACTATTCACAGAGAATAATTTTACCTATACCAAGGTTATATATAGTTTCTATAAAATAAATTGTGCTCATACAAATAATAAATTTCTATTACCAAAAGCAAACATACATTTTAAGGTATTTTTTTAACTTTTCCTGAAGTGTTTAATCTGTGAACAATCTCACTTGATTCTCCAACAATAGCCAGCCATCATATATACATCCTTTCTATCCTGATACCGTGCTTCCATAATTTTCAAATCTTGGTGGAACTGCTCACCTTGCTCATCACTGACTACACCAAGATTTTTCATTAAATAATCAAGATGTAAGAAATGCAATTTCAACGCTCATTGTACAACCAGGCATTTTGAAGCTATCTAAGTGTTGCTGAATAATTTAGGTGTAATTTTGTGCTTGTGAATTTCCAGAAAAGTCTTTGGCTAGATTTTTGAATGCTAACTAAGCATTCCCAAAAGAACAAAATCTCGTAAATAAGAGGCTACGTTCAAAATTCTTTAATTAATGTAATTAAAAAAATTAAAGGTAAATATAGTTTCTTAATGTTCTCCCAATTAATACATAGTTCCGAAAAATATATATTAAGTGCAATTAGGGGACATGTTTCATTTATTTTCGTTAATTTACACGTATTAATTAATAATCGAGAAAGAAATTACAAAGAAATACCATCTGTTACTACTATTGTGTTACTTAAAAATAAGTTAGATCCAAGTTATTTAAAATTATACTTTAGGCAAGTTAATCACTGAATCTTGATATACAACCCCTTTCCACATTAATTTTCGTATTCTATATACGTATTTCGACAACTATGTTGTCATCAGCAGCATATAATTAAACAGTATCGCACCTGGAAAACTACGGCAAAATACCCATACGAAAGAAAATCTGCACACGATTAGACCGTCGAAAGCCAAAACGCACATAGATTACGAAAATTAATCTGGAAAGGGGTTATATATATCAACCTTCAGTGATTAAGTTAGTCAACCACAGGCTCCATCAAAATTACCTTTAGGCAAGAATTATCTAGTAAATAGCAAAATTGATTATCCTGTATTTTACCCATATAGGTTCTTTAAAAGTATAACGTAAGTATTTAATACTGTGAAACAAAGAACATATGTACATATGTAATTAAATTATATTCTAATTAGTAAATTTAGACTGCTATATATAAGCATGTGATCACGCAAATTATAACGAATCACAATATTTCACGCATATATACGCGTATATGTACAATATATGTATATAACAAGTAAATAATTGACAAGATTGAATCTCCGTCTCTGTTTGAAATGTTAAAATACTTTTGTCTGATGTTGCAGTTAGGACAGGGTACTGTCTATAATAACTGAAACTGTAGCCATGTTTTCAGTCAACAGATACTTGCTTCTTTGTATTTGAATGGCTTCTCAAATAATCCGATCTAACGGTCAAGTCGTTTTGCAGTTATTATAGACAGAGTACCATGTCCTAAATGTAATGTCAAACAGAAGTGCTTTAGCATTTCTAACAGAGATGGGGATCTAATCTTCTCAATTATTTACTTATTATAAATGTCATTCTATATGGCGGTGATTACAATGTGTGTTGAACGGAAACTGATGCTACCTGATAAGTCTTAATACAAAACAAAACGGTCATCGTAGTTTTGTTCTGGGATAACACATACTTAATTATATATATATAAAGGGTTTTCCAATAGGGACTTGACAACTTTTAATTCAATTTGTGAACGCACCCTTTCACTAATCATCGAACTGTCACTGTCAATTTATTCAGTAAACTTAACATTTTCATCATGGTAAAGTACACGAACGAACAACGTCTGCAAATTATAAAAATTTACTACAGAAATTCGGAGTCGGTGACCGCTACTTTGAGATTCTCGCCCTAGTAGACAGGCAGTAACAAGTTTAGTGCAAAAATTTGAGTCTACATATTTGTTGTGTGATGTTGCCGTGCCAGTGAGACAACGGGTTGGTCGAAGTGTCGAAAATATCGCTGCCGTTGAAACATCCGTAGCAAATGATCCAAATCAATCAATTCCACGGCGTTCTCAAGAGTTGGGCATCGCCCAGACCACTTTATGGCGAATTTTGCGTAAGGATCTTGGTTTACACCCATACAAGATCAAGCTGAGTCAAGAATTGAAGCCGATGGACCATTTGAAGCGACGTACGTTCTCCGATTGGGCTCTGGAAAAGATGCGCCAAGATGATCAATTTCATCGCAAAACCATTTTCAGTGACGAAGCTCATTTTGGGCTCAATGGGTTCGTCAATAAGCAAAATATGCGTTATTGGTCGGGTGAAAATCCACATGTGCTTCATGAAACACCACTTCATCCACAAAAAATAACTGTTTGGTGAGGTTTGCATGCCGGCGGCGTCATAGGGCCATAATATATATAATAATGATAATAATGATCGTCACGTTACTGTGAATGGTAATCGTTATCGCGCCATGATTACCGTTTATTTTTGGCCCGAATTGGAAGATATGGACTTGGACAACATGTGGTTTCAGCAAGACGGTGCCACAAGCCACACAGCACACGTTACAATCGATTTATTGAAGAGTAAGTTTGATGAGCGTGTTATCTCAAGAAATGGACCAGTCGATTGACCGCCTCGTTCGTGCGATTTAACGCCTCTAGACTTTTTTCTTTGGGGCTACGTTAAATCATTAGTCTATGCCAACAAGCCGACAATGTTGGAAGAGCTCAGAGCCAACATTGAACGCGAAATAGCAGCCGTTTCGGCCGAATTGTGTGGCCGAGTCATCGAAAATTGGGTCCAACGAATAGACCGCTGCAAACGTGCCCGCGGTGGCCATATGAACGAAATCGAGTTCCATTCATAAATGTTTTGATTGTACTTCAACCCGATAATAAAGTTTTTGAAATATCTCAAATGGTCTGCATTTTGTCAAGTCCTTATTGGAAAACCTTTTACTTACTCATAAAAATCATTTGCGTTTTCCCATAAATGAAATGTAAATAACAAATCGTTGGTAACCTAAAATCATTTTATAAATTCAAAATTAGAGTAAATGTTGAGAATATTATCCTCTTTAGTGTTAAAATTTAAAGCAGGTGTTCGAAATATGCTGATTTTTAAGTAAGGTTACAAGAAAAAACTATACGGCGTTGTTACATGAGCGTAGAAGCTTACCTATTTCCACTACATGATCATTAAAAATTTCCGTAAAAAAATCGATATTAATTATTAAGGCTGCAAAAACGAGTCCTTTCGCAGTAACGTACGGCTCAGTTACTATCAATATTAAAAATAATAAATGTAATTACTTACTATCTGCTTCTGGGTTTCCGGGCTGGAACCGCGTCACTAGTATATCTGCCGACGTTTCGTACCCATTTGTATGGGACATCTTCAGGGCTGAACTACTGCACTGAAACTGGTGTAAGTCGATGGGGGACGTGTTTATATATGGATAATGGGTCATGGGTCAATGGAGCGTTACGGTTACGGTTGGGTCGATTAGAGATGCAGGATTGCCAAGCGTTATGTAGGGGGTAGCCATCATCGCGGTTAAGATTATTGGGGTGCTTAAAGATCTCTATAGTTTCACGGATTTTGCGACCATAGAAGTGGTTAGTGCGGGATAGGATCTTGGTTGAATTAAACTGAATATGGTGCCCGGTTTCCAGTCTATGCTCGGCAAGTGCAGAACCGGCTATGCGCAGCAACCTAGTACAACGCTCATGTTCAGAAACACGAGTGCCGACAGACCGCTTTGTTTCACCAATATATGCCCTGCCGCATGAACAAGGAATCCTGTACACACCAGCTGATTCTAAAGAAACATGGTCTTTTACGGAAAAAGGGTCAGATAATTTGGAAATTATCTGACCCTTTTTCCCATGACCCATTATCCATATATAAACACGTCCCCCATCGACTTACACCAGTTTCAGTGCAGTAGTTCAGCCCTGAAGATGTCCCATACAAATGGGTACGAAACGTCGGCAGATATACTAGTGACGCGGTTCCAGCCCGGAAACCCAGAAGCAGATAGCATGGACCACGACCGCGGAAGTCTACGTACCAAAGTAATTACTTACTGTTGTAGTTTTTTTTTGTGTTGTTAATGTAGGGTGACGCAAAAATTCGCTCTAGTATTGTGTCTTTAGTATGCTATGCTATAGTATGAGGTAAAAATATGTTGGTGTATTTGAAAAAGGAGCGTTCTGCGTCTAATGACGTGATGTTAGCGAATTTAAAAAGGACGTTCGCATCATCTTTGCACTCTTGGTTTTCAGTTAAACTCTTATCTATACGCACCATAGTTCAAAAACCGGGATTCCTACTTATAACCGCACACAATTTATCGATTGTTAATCTTTAGCTTTAGCTAATATTTAGCGCTTCATGTAATGACAACTTGGTGTTCTATAATTTGGAAATAGTATCTAAAAGAATTGAATAATTTTCGGAAATTTGCTCTATTTGAGTATTGATGTCAGTATCTGAAACCAGCCGCTGACTTACTGAAATTGCTTGACCATCTTGCGCATTTAAATTTAAGATACAAAGTTTAATAATGTGCAAAAATTTCTCATAATATAAAACAGCTTTAAGCCACGTTCCCCATCTCGTCAGTACCAACTGTGGTGGCTAAGAAATGTCCAGACAAGCCTGTTTAAACTCACAAATGGGTTTTGGAGATTTAATGAAGGCTTTTATGGTAGAAACTATAAATTGGTCTACTTTTGGATAACTGTTTCTAATAAATTCACTTACAAGATGACATGCATAGAGCAAATACATGAAGCAATTGAGAGTAAGATTGCTTTAGTAACTTCCCAGCTTTAACCATATTCGAACCCCAATCTGTAACCAACATTATAAGTTGGGTTGCCGTTATATTGAACTTCTCAAAGCTATGTTTCACAGTTTATACTATCCTTTCCTCGGTTGTCTTCTGTAACGTTCTACTACGTAATTCATTTGTTTAAATGCGAAAAAACTTATTAAAATCTAAGAAGGCGTATCAAAGATATTTAAATGTATCGTTATATTTACCTAGTCTTGTATATTTATACCATATACAAATTTTATTTGTTAATTTATTAACTTTTAATTGTAGAACAGGTACTTTTGATATATTTTTCTTTATTTTTTCAACGGGATTGACAATAACTGGAGTATATCTTCGAACTGTCCTTCAACTTCAATTTTTTTAAGAATACCAGCTTTAGAAATCAATTTTGCAACCCTTCCCAAAGCTTTTTTAAATGACGTGTGATCTATTGCAAAATTCTGGAACTCAAATTGAATTTCCTAATTTAGCCCTATAATGAATTAACCCATACACTATTAACATCGAAAATAAACTTCAACCAAAAATTTCCATTTCAAAATTCCGGAAAGAAATTAAATTGTACAAGACAAATATTATAGATGTGACAACTGACTGATACTAATCAACTGTCACTTGTATTTATATATGCGATAATGGAAATACACGTACTCCTTTGCCTACGTTTTCTTAAAACAAAATATTAAATTTAACCAGATGAACTTTGCAATTAAACACATGATGTGTTACATAGAGTTATTTTTAATTTTAATAAGTTTCAGATTCAAGTTTAAATCAGCCACAATGAAGAACGCTATAATTTTCGTCTTAGGTAAGATCAAGCACGAAATAGTTTTCGATTTTATAATTTCAGTAGTGTTGTTAATGTGTTATAAAATTGTGAATAACAACTACTAACATGGAAAGTCTCTTCATCACTGAACACGATGCGTTGTGTGAAAGTGTTATCATTGTCAATAGCATCATGAATCTAGTTACAAAATTCCGTACATTTCCGTTTGTCGTCAAGACGTAGACCTTGTAACAACTGCAATTTGTACGGCTTCATAACCAACCGACGTCTTAAAACACACCAAATCGTTGTTGTAGGCAGTTGCAACTCACGATTGGCACGACGAGTTGATTTTGAAGGATTACGTTGAAAAACAGTTTAAATTCGTGCAACATTTTCTTCAGAAACACGAGGGCGGCCAGTACTCTTTTCTTTACATACACATCCTATGTCTAAAAACTGTCAATACCATCTGCGAATGTTCCACCCATTCGGAGGATTGATTTCGTAGCTCAACCTGAAACATCTTTGCACTGTAATCACGGAATTGCACTTCGCAAGCTCGAGAACACAAAACTATTTCTGTTGCGGAGTAGCCATTTTAAACATATGACGGTTACCAAGAGAAGCAGAAGATAACTGACATCTAGCGGCTATTAAATAAACTACACTATGTGTTCGTTTCTCCAATAGCCGAGCGGAGGCGCAGCGATTGATAGTTTGGACAAAATAATACTTTGTAATACGTATATTCTTTTTTAAGCACGCTGTATTATTATTACAATATTATAAAAATATTGCAGATTTTTGAAATTTTCAGTGGAAAGACTACGAAAATAATATCCTTTACTGTCAACTATAATTACGCAACATTGATATTATGAATCGCTTTATAAAAAGATTTGCCAACATTAAATATTTATTTGAAACCTCTTGTACTTCTTCGAAGTCCGCGCCGCTGACCGAACACTGGCAATACGAACTCGGCCAGAAGTTCACGGATAATTGTCAGGTAGAGCAATTTTGTGATTCGACAATTTTAATATAGAAATGTTGTATTGTCCGTTGTCAAGTCACACGATACCATTAGAGTTGAAAAAGTGCGACAAAAAAATACTTCGAATTTTTTTAAAGTTTTCAGTGGAAAGACGTTGAAAAGGATATTTTTTTACTGTGAAATATAATTACGCAACATTTAGTTGGTAGAACGAATTACTTTAGGCAAATATTTCACAATATTAAACATTTATTTAACTGTTTTTACGTTAAAGTACATATGGACATATGGCGGCCTTGGTTTAGAATAATGTTTGTAATTTAAAAATAATACTTACCTCGTTTTTGTAATACGCTAAGCAATTTGTACACATAATGTACGCTATCAACAAATATGCTGATATGTGTTTTGTATTCGGGTTTTGCAATTGAAATACGCCCTTGGAAAAAAACCGAGTATGAACACGATATCATTGTTTGAATTGGAAAAATTTTATGCGATACCTCCGGCTAATGAACAAATAGTAGTAAATAGAATTAACTTCACAATACAATAAATTATCCCAGATATGTTGCAGCGCGTCCTAAATTCAATTTCACAAAGCCCTGTCAACGACTTTGTCTTCAAACCAGTGGCGTCTAGTTTCAGCATTTACGCGAAATACTATTGTTATTTTCATTCAGATTCATTGATGGTTTTATACTATAGGGTGTTTGAGGGAGTTTGAGAAATTAAAATGATAATACAAGACAGAAATATTGTTGGAATGAAATTTTTTTTATTATAATCTCGTAGATAATTTCATGGCATTTATTTTTTAAACATGATTTCCGGAATACGTCCGCCGCGGCTACGAGTTACATGGTCCAATTTTTGACCACCTTTTCCAATAAATATGGCCGTATGGCGTCAATGGTGGCTTGAATATTGGCTTCCAATGCTTCAAGAGCTGCTAGTTTGTCGGCATAAACCAATGACTTAACATAGTCCCATAAAAAGTAATCCAGATGCGTTCAATCGCACGAACGAAGGGGCCAGTAAATTTGACCACTTCTGGAAATAAGGTTGTCACCAAATTGATTTTGCAATAAATCGATTGCTAAGCGCACTGCATGGCAAATTGCGCCCTCTTGTTGAAACCTAATGTCGTCAATGTTTAACTGATTAATTTTTGGAAACAAAAATTCAGTCCGCATGGCTCGATAGCGCCCGCCATTCACCGTAACGGCAGCTCCTTCCTCATTTCGAAAGAAATAAGGACCGATGATGCCGCCAGCGTGTCAACCGCACCAAACAGTTAATTTTAATCGATCTAATGGTGATTCGTTAACAGCTTGAGGATTGTCTTCGCTCTAAATAGGGCAATTTTGCTTATTTACGTAGCCATTTAAACAGAAATGAGCTTCATCACTAAATACAATTCTTTGATAAAAATGCACATTTTCGGCCTGTTTCAAATGAGGCCAATCAGCAAGAATGCGACGCAAACGATGGTTGTTTGGCTTCAATTCTTGCACGAGCTATATTTTATAGGCACGTAAGCCAAATTCCTTTCGTAAAATTTTCCACGTAGTCAAAGGACAAAGGCCAACAAGTTGGGAACGACGATGAATCGACATTTCGGTGTTTTCTTCAAAACTTCGCAATACAGCAGCAATATTCTCTTCGGTACGCAAATTTCTTTGTCTTGTTGGTGGTTTTAAATCGAGAAAAGTAAAATTAGTGTATTTTAGATTCTGTTAAAGAGACATTTCCCATTGTATTAACTAGCAAAAGATTAGAAAAGTGCATTGGCGAAGAAATTATTAATTCGCAAACATCAACAGTTGGTCAGTTTAAATTTGAAATTTTTTAGCGAGCACTGCGAAAACTGTTGATGCTCGTGAACGATGGCGCAGCGACAATTTATAGCGTAGGCCGTTCCCTTAGAGACGAGTGTGAGGGAATTTTGCATGCGACGTGTACAGTTCATGTTTACACCTTGTGGTACAAAGTATTGGACAATGTTGTCCAGAGGTGGATGCATTATTTTCAAATACCAAAAGAATGTTTTTGGAATTTTTCGAAAGGATAGCGGAAAAGATTTGCAAATACTACCGTTGAAACCGACTTAAGTTTACGACAATTATAAAAGTTTATCTGACTCAATAGAAAAATTTCAAAGCACTGGGTTGTCGTTAGAGGAGTCAATGCAAATTTTGAACAATATACACTCACTGCTATGTGTTATAAGTGACATAGAAAATATTGGGTTGGCAACTAAGTACTTTCGGTTTTGTGGTATAAAATAAAACACTTTTTTTAAAACAAAAAATAGTTTATAATCAATTATATATTTTCCGTTTTGCTCAATGACCTTTTGCCATCTTTCTTTCATGCATGATTCCGCGCTCATAAAATTTCTGGTCCTTATCAGCAAAAAACTGAACCAGGTGCGAGTGAAGGTCATCGTCATTTGTGAAAGTTTTACCATTCAAAGAATTCTGCAAACTTCGAAATAAGTGGTAATCAGATGGTGCTAGATCAGGGCTGTACGGGGATGTGGCATCACTTCCCAGCCAAGCTCCAATAGTTTCCCACGAGTTGCCAAAGATGTGTGAGGCCTTGCATTATCTTGGTGCTACACTTTTCCGATTTGACAATTCGGGCCGTTTTTCTTTGATTGCTGCATCCAGGTTTATTAATTGTTGACAGCTAACATCAGAATTGATCGTTTGCTTCCTTGGAAGGAGCTCAAAAAACACAACACCTTTGTAATCCCACCAAACTGACAGCATTATCTTTTTTGGATGCAATTCAGCTTTCGATGTGGTTTGAGCTGGTTTATCGTGTTTGCTCCATGATCGTTTTCGAACTATGTTACTGTACAGGACCCATTTTTCACCACCAGTGATGATTCTTTTTAAGAAAGGATCGGTTTCATTTCGCCTAAGGTGCATATCGCAAAAGTTAATTCTTTGTGTTAAATGAATTTCTTTCAATTCGCGAGGTACCCAAATATCAAGCTTCTTAACTAGCCCAAGACATTTTAAATGTTTGTCAATTGTTGCGTGCGATACATGTAGCCTCTCCGCAACCTCTCGAACAGTTATATGACGATCCTCTTCAATTATGACTTTGATTTGTTCATCATCAACTTCAGTAGACCGACCAGAACGTTGGTCGTCTTTGAGGGAAAAATCTCCAGAACGGAATTTTTTATACCAATCCCGACACATGCGCTCTTTTAAGCAATTAGCACCATAAACTTTACATATCTTTTTGTGAGCCGCAGCAGCTTTCTTTCCTTTACGGAAATAAAATAGTAAAATATGTCGAAAATGTTCGTTTCTGCATTCCATTTAAAATTAACTCACAACTAATAGCTTTAATAAAAATCACGCACTACTTGCTTCTGAAGTTACGTCAATGTGACTAGTATCACGCGACAAACGGTAAAGTACAGCACTAACATACGTTATACAAAAAATAAAGCAACGCTCTCTATCAGTAAAAACCGAAAGTACTTAGTTGCTAACCCAATATGTTGAAGAAAAGTTCAAGAGTGTTATAAACAAAGATTTCGATTTTACCAGATTGAGACATATTTCTGAAGATGGTTGCATAGATACTTTATCTATTTCTAAAGATTATTTTAATTATACGTATATTACATCAGTAAATATCGACTGGTCATTTTCTAAATACAAGCACATCTTTTCAGCGCGACGTGCGTTACTTTCCAAGACAAATGTGGAAACTTACGTCGTGCTGCAGACATTTTGTCAGTCTTATCCATTTTGTGCTAGGTAGGCTGTGGCTAATATAAGTGCTTTATTTATAAAACGAAACATAAGTGATTTAAATAATGCATACATCGCAATGTCTCTCGTTTGGTCGTACACTCGCCTCGTAACGATCCTGGCCCGCGAGAATAATATTCAAACTCTAACAATAAGACAATCATGGAAATTATTTTTTGCTTAAGATATTACATAATAACATTTTACTGAACTCGCATTTTCATTTTTAGTACTCTGCTTATCTTCAAGAATCATATTGGCCGATAATTGTCCTATGCTCTGCACAGCGAACTATTTGCCTGTGTGTGGTGAGGATAATCAAGGAAATCAGGTAACCTACGGAAATGCCTGTGGTCTTACCAGTGCTGCTTGTCTAGAACCAGGAAAAGGTTTGTTAAATATGTCTTGCAATATCTACTTTGGTCTACTTCATCTAATCGATGTACTTTATGTTACAGAAATTCATTTTGTGAAGCAAGGAGAGTGCTAAATACATATGCAAGTTGAAACATAGTTCTTTATCATGCCGGATATTGCCATTCTCTAAATCTAAACAATTTTAAAATATGCAAATAAAATGTACTTTTAACATTACCTCCGCTTTCGTTTAGTGTTGTTTTGCTTTATTATGTATTGTGCCTTAAATTAGAACTAGAAAATAAATAAAAAAAAGAACATCAACTGTTATTTTTAATTGTGCTTTTAGTCGGCCAACCTTATTCTAAAGTTTACTATCAGCATATATTTTGAAAGCTTACATTTCAAGTGTTAATTTTAAAAGAAGAATTTTTAAATTTTTGCTTCCTTTTCGGCTAGATTTTGAAATTGAAAAACATTTGCAGCAAATTTTGTTTTTTATTACCGAAATGAAAAGAATACAATCGAAATAAAGAAGGAAAAACTGCGAAGTGTATTTTTACAGGTGACCACCTGACTTCAACGATGTGCACAACTAAAATACATACAAAATATAGACAATAATATGATATAATCGATCACTTCCAAAGCCAAAAAAAGAAAAATTTGTTTTATATACATAGATGACATATTTTAAGACAATACTGGAGATATTTGGATTTTGGTGAAGCAGATATATTGAATAAATTCTGAACAATGTAGCAGTATGTAAAGGTGTTTCAAATTGCGCGATTTTTTTAAGAATAAATAAAATATAGATGGCGCACGGAATTTGTCTGGGTATGTGGGCATTTAAAAAGTATGATGTATGACATTTATAAAAATGGTTTCGTACACGGTACAATAACGCGTTCAAATTGCTGAATTATTTTATGAAAATCAGCGTTCTGTAGAAAGAGTTTTTAGAAAATACTTGAATTCTATGGTTTGTATAGTTGTCTACCTGAAAGCATTATTGGGCGAATTATTAAAAACTTTCGAGAGACCGGTTCCGTGGAAGATCAAAAAAGTGAAAAATACAGTCGTAGTGGTCGTTCACAAGAGAATATTGGTTTGATTCGTGAAAATGTTGCTGAAGATCCTGAATTGGCCATTAGACGATGTACGCAACAACATGGACTTAGTGGATGAACAACCTGGCGTATTTTGCACAAGGATTTGGTTTTGAAGGCATGCAAGGTTCAAATGACACAGGAACTGTAGTCATTAAGTCATTGAAAACGTCGTTCATTTGTCAATTTCATCAACGAACAACCAGCTAATTTTTCTCAAAAAATAATGTTTTCAGATGAGGCACATTTTGAACTTGGTGGCTATATTAATAGACAAAATTACCGTATCTGAGATGAGGAAAATCCAGGAATTATTCATGAAAAACCTATGCATCCTAAACGAGTTACTGTTTGGTGTGCATTATGGTCGGGTGGTGTAATTGGTCCTTACTTCTTTGAAAATGCTGCTGGTGAAGCTGTAACTGTCAATGGTGATCGATATCGTCGGACGATAACCGAATTTTTGTGGCCTGAATTAATTAATATTAATAATAATAATAATAATATTTATTAAGTTACCCAACAGAGATTATTACTTCAAAACGGGTAGCAAACAAAGAAATACAAAAAAAATTAAACAATAGTTACATTGTGAAAATGAAATACGTATCTTAAAACAAAATATATTTTTATAAATAGTGGTCATAGCAAATCGTACTGCAGATTGTTGAAATTCACCGCCGAATGAACCAAAGGGGCCTTCAGCAAAATATTGGTCCTTGCCGTAGGGACGTAAATCAGTTGATTCGCCCTAGATCCCAGGCGTGGAACAACGAAATAAACACGCGACAGTAAATCCGGTGTATCAACCCTCCCAGTAACGACACTCTGCATACATAAAGTGCTAAGAGTTTTTCTCCTATCAGACAGTGATACGATGTCATGTCGCTCCAACAACTCGTTGTAATTCACTCCACGGACAGGATATCGGCCATCACATTTAAATAAGAGGTATTTCAGAAATTTGCGTTGTATCTGTTCCAGGAGGCTAGTTTGAGATTTGTAGATGGGGTACCAGACTATAGAAGCATATTCCAGTTTGGAAACGACATGAGGAAAGAAAAGGGTCTTCAAAGTGTCCATATTATGAAAGTATCGGCATGTGCGAATTATAAAACCGAGAGATCTGGAAGCCGCAGCTGTCATACCAAGAACATGATCGGAGAAAGTAAATTTCTCGTCAAATATTAAACCAAGATCTCTGATCGAGGACTTACGAGAAATCGTAACGCCGCCAATTGAGTAACAACAGTAACAGGATAATATTGATCTAGAGCATATGTGGTTTCAACAGGATGGCGCTACACCTCACTTTGCACACAAATCAATTGATTTATTGAGAGGAAGATTTCCTGGACGTGTAATCTCAAGAAGCGGTGATGTTAATCGGCCACCAAGATCATGTGATTTGACACCGTTGGACTATTTTCTTTGGGGTTATGTGAAAAGTCAGGTTTAGAAAAATAATCTACAATCAATTTCTGATTTGAAAGATGAAATTGTCATTAGTGAGACATAGCCTCAATTATGTCAAAATGTCAAATTTTAACAAAAGAGTGGACGTGTGTGGAGCTGCAGGAGGAGGCCGTTTGGCAAATATTATTTTTCGCATATAAATGTCATAACTGATACTTCAATTACCAATGAAAAGTTTTTGAAAGTGAATGCAAATTATGTGTTTTATTTATTCTTAAAAAAAACGCGAAATTTGAAGCCCTCTTTACATCGCCGAAGCGTTAAAAAAATTGAATAATTAATTAATTAACACTGGCGCAAAAAAACAAAAAAAACCTTATACTGTTTTATATATATATATATGTAAACTATTTAATGTCAATATTAACAAGGACACTACCTTTTGCATACGTGCGATGTACGTTGTAATTATAATAATTCTGTGTCTAAATCGATAACGTTAACATTATCGACATTACATGGCGACAAAATATTATTTCTGACGAGCAAACATCTACTGCATGTTGTCACTATAAATTACCATGATGAAATTTTAATAGCTACTTTAGAAATCCATGTACTCGTATATAAAGTTTAATTTATTTTCTGTATCTAGCGAATAGGATTATTAAAAGTCGAATTATTGGCGAGGAGGAAAATATATAATAGAAACCTCCTTGAAAATACAGGGTGGAGCAGAGGAAATGCATGTTTTTCACTATTGAATGACTGGGAAACGGTTCGATAAAATTAATAAAAACAAGCATTAAGTGATAGATTTTTAATGTAGTTTTGAAATATACATACTTTAATTAGGTTCGAAAAATAATGTCTTGGAGATGACGTCCTTCTTGCTGGAAACAAATTTGGATCCTCTCCTGAAAGTTACGGACGGCTCTCTCCAACATTTCATTCGGCACGACTTCAATTACTTGACGAATGAAATTCTTCAGGTCTTTGATTGTGCGAGGCTTGTTCATGTAGACTCTAGATTTCAAATATCCCCACAAAAAGATGTCGCATATCGACAAATCGGGTGAGCGAGGGTGCCAGTGAACATCACCATTTCTCAAAATAACATGTCCTGGGAACATTTGTCGAACCACTTCCATGGATGCTCTCGCCGTATGAGCTGTGGCACCGTCCTGCTGAAACCATATTTCTCTCATATTTACTTCACTTCAAGTTCTGGATGAAGAAAGTTGTTTAGCATTTCAACGTATCGCGCTGATGTCACAGTAACTGTAGTTCCTTCCTCTTCAAAAAAATAGGGTCCAACAATTCCCATCTTTGAAATGCAGCACCACACTGTTATTTTCAAATTGTGGAGAGGTCTTTGGTGCAATTAATGTGGGTTCTCTGACGCCCAAAACCGACAATTTTGAACATTGACGTAACCATCTAGATGAAAATGTGCTTCATCACTCATGAGGACTGTAGCATCTGCATCTTCCATAAAAATTTCGTCCATTACGCGACAAAACTCTCTGTGTTGCACAAAATCCTCTTCACTAAGCTGCTGGACGATCACTAACTTGTACGGGTAAAACTTAAGATCATCATGTAAGATACGATGAAGCGAACGACGTGACATACCCAGCGCTACAGCCTGTCGGCTTCGGACTAGCAACGACTGCCGTTCTCACTCGTTCTACGTTTTTCGGAGTTCGTACTGAACGGGGAAGACCAGGTGGTTGCTTTTTCATCACAGATCCAGTACTTCTAAACGCTGCAACCCATCGGAGTACAGTATTTCGATCAGGCACTGCACCTCGACGTCCAACTCTAAAATTTTGATGAAAAAGACGTTGCACTGTGACTACGGAATCATCGTTTCTAAAGTACTGCTCGACAACGAACACGCGATGATCTACGCTCCAACGCTCCATAGCAACTGAAACTGCGTTGTATGGGCAGTCTGAAAACATTCATTCAAGGACAATACCCCTCACGTCGCCGCGTACTAGTAGTTCGAAAAACATGCGTTTCCTCTGCTTCACTCTGTATATGTATTAACATCTACTTGACTGTCTATGATTTGTGCAGTATATTGAGAGAGATATAAATTAATTATTGTTTTAATAGGTATATACATGTGATCTGTAAATATGATTACGATTACTGTTGAAAATTGGGAGCACGTACGTGTTTATAAATTACTTTGGTAGACCTCATAAAATAACATTCGTTGTACGTACGAGTTTAGTAGTTTTTTTTATATTTTTTATGCTTTTACTGCACGTCCACTAGTAATAGAAACTACGTCTACAGTAGCTACTTCTGTCTATATTTTAAGTAAAAATCGTACATGGCTAAAAACGAACTTTTTTTTTATATTTTCTAAATATTACAGTTTTATTATAAGACTGAGATTAAATTATATTACTAAATTAAATAAATTAATATTGCCAACATTTGAAAAAATAATTTCACGTGTCCTCACATTAATTGTTGCTTCACAACTACAAATGCGAAATGTAATTATGAGTTGAGTAATCGGACTTAAATATAAAAAACAAAAGAGGTTATAACATCATAATTTCTTGTATGATAAGAAAAAAGAGACGTGTTGTTTTCGAAATCCATGTGTTTCTAAAAACTGAACATACTTCCACTCATCTGTTGAAATTTTTGTTTACTTTTAGAAACCTTTTTAAGTGACCTCTACTATCGTTTTGGAGTAATCAGTGTACTTATAATTTATACGTTTACTATTATATAATAAATAAGCAATTATTTAATTAAGTAAATAATATGTTAGTTATTACATTATCTTTCGATGTCTAAATATTCCTTACTTAACATGATCATAGAATAGGATACAATTTATTACAGGGAATACATCTGAAGCAGGGCATCATAGGCGTCCGTATAGAGGTAACATACGAGGGTAGTTTGACAAGTAGTGAGAATGGAAAAGAAAAACGAATTTTTTAAATACAAAATAATTTTTATTTTTCAATATATTCTCCTAAAAGAGCAATACATTTATTCCAACGGTGCTCCAATGTACTTATGCCATCTCTAAAAAGCGATTCCGGAAGGCTTGCAAAATATTCATTTACGAAGATGATAAGTTCGTCGTTAGAAGAAAATTTCTTTCCACCTAGTACCGTTTTCAATTTTGGAAAAAGGTGGAAGTCGGAAGGAGCTAGATCCGGCAAATAAGGCGCATGCGGTACTAATTGGAAATGCAACTCATGGATTTTGGACATCGCAACTGTTCTGGTATGCGAGGGAGAGTTGTCTTGGTGAAACGGAATCTTTTTCTTTGCCATTCCTGGCCATTTAGTACGAATCTCAACATTTAATTTTTGTAGAAGTTCTGCATAATATTGTCCGTTTATTGTGGCACCTTTCTGGAGGTAATCAATGAGCGAAATGCCCTTTGAATCCCAAAAAATTGATGCCATCACCTTGTTTGCCGATAAAATGGTTTTCGCTTCCTTTGGAAGTGCGGAACCACATTCTAACCATTGCTTCGACTGTTGGTTAGTTTCAGATGTACTGTAGTGTATCCAAGATTCATCGCAAGTAACAAAAATCAATCGGTTTCCGCTTATAAAGGCCCAAACACTCATTGGAAATGCGCAAACGAGTGAACTTTTGATCAGTCGTAAGCAATCGCAGCACCCATCTTGCCGAAAGCTTGGAAAGGCCCAATTCTTTCATTAAAATGTGGTGTACGCGTTCTGTTGAAATGTTTACCATGTCTGCTATCTCTGTCACTTTGATTCGTCGATCTTGCGTAATAATATTATGGATTTTTATAAGCATTTCCTTAGAAGTCACGATTTTTGGTGCTCCAGAGCGCGCTTCATCAACACAGCTTGTTCTACCACGTTTAAAGTCATTTACCCATCTACTTATTGTGACGGATGATGGAGCAGATTCACCTAATGTTTCCCGTAACTCATCTTTTATTTCGGTAGCTTTCATACCCTTAATTACAAAGTATTTAATCACCGCACGATACTCTGCTTTTTCCATTTTAACAAACCGATTTATCTAAATATCGAAATGTAAACATATAAGTAGGCAACCTAAATTACAGTGCATTTGTTTTACCAATTAGAGCGCCGCCTATGTATCATTCTCACTACTTTTCAAACTATCCTCGTACATACATAACAATTGGAAATTTTATTTGACTCCCATAAAATATTTGTACTGTTGAAGAAACAACTATTTAAATATCTTGAATGAGTAATTAACATCTGAATCGCGTATATTGACAGAGTGAATTCTTGTTATTTACTGGACGAAAAGGCATCAATAACCCCATGTATACGTTTAATAGACAGTAGTAAAATTTTAGACACCAATTCTAATAAAATATAAAGAATTGTGAAACACTCTTCTGCCAAACATTAACCATTTCAATAAACATTCTTGTACATACATCCATTTGCAGTATCTGGTATGCTTCCAATAACATTACACTTGGCGATGTACCCCGCGATGAAAAAAAAATTGTTATACAAAGAAAACGGTGGTTTCATCTAGTGATGTAACAATTGAATCTTAGATAATTCTTTAGGGAAGCACTATGACTCTCACTAGATATTTGTCTTAATCAGAAAAATGAATCTTTGTTAAAAATACTAACTTTTCTATAATTGGATGATTTTTTTCCATCATTTAAAGCGTTCAATTGTAAATGTACATTTTCCAGTGTTTGCAGCGATTTCATCAGCGATATTGAAGGATTTTCTAATATGAATATTGTCTTAAGTATTCCTTTACAGTTGTGAATAGTAAATTTCTAAATATCTGAGAGTTTCAAACCTTTTCTCACATTCTTTAACAGCCGTAATCTGACTACAAACAACGTTCTACACAGTCTGTCGCAGAGAAAGCCGAACTTTTTTAAAAAAAATGCAAAAGCTTACTATTTTGGTAGAAATCATTTATTTTATTCGAAGTAGTCGCCTTTGGTTTCAAAATAACGTTTTGCATGCTCACTTAACATGTCGAATGAAGTTTTATGTTAATCTTTAGAGATGTTCTTCAAGTTCAATGTCGACACCTTTTTAATGGTTTCGAGATCGGCATAACGCTTCTTTTTGCCTCTTTTTTAAATGTAAATTTAAGCTTCTAACTGTTCGGTAAACTTTCGAAGAACACGATTTAATACGGCTCTGTCTTTACGGATATAGATAAGAATATGTCGTCGAAGGTGGCCTTCGTTGATAATTTCAGTGCGGTTATAAATTAAACGTTTTATGTAGTCCCATATGAAGAAGTCTACTGGATTTAAATAGGGACTACATGGAGGCCATGGAATTCGACCAGCTCGTATTATCCATCTACGACATGAATAACTTAAACAGTTGCTGACTTCACCAGAATAATGGGCAGCTGCACCATAATGCATAAGTAACATACGAGGTCGTGTCTCTAGAGGAACATCGCTGTTTAAATACCTACGACGCGAAGTAGCAGAGGTAAACATAATGTAAAATAAAGGAACTAGGTAAATATATAAATAATCAAACTAAACATTGACAATTCCTAGTATAAAAACAAGATCTCGAACACCACTTCGATGCTTCGTTATAAAGAGTGACACGCGACGTCTCACTACACTATCTCAGGTGTAACTGAATAGCCTAGATGAGTATGAACTTGTCAGTAGCCTCCTACGACCTCGTTGACTCTTGTCTAATCGGAGAAGGTTCGCTTCAGTCAATAGGAAAGCACTAGTGCTTGCTATGACCCACGCTCGATCCAGCGGAGAGTGACCACATTAATGTAAGCTGTAGAGAAAAGACTTGACGTCGTAGAAGGAAGGAAACTAACTACAATTTTGAAATCAGCACGGCTATTTAACTTTAAAACAGTTGAAAAATCGAACTCAAGAAAATTCGTGTTAAAAATTAATACCCCGTGTAATTGATTAATATTTCTTACTATATTTGCCCACAGCCCAATAATGCGTAAATAAAATTTTCCTAAAACAGTGTAAAAATAATTCTTCGTATGGATTTAATAACTTTAATGTAACACGACGATATTTCTCCTAAAAATAGATTTCTCAAATGATTAATGATGGAATGTTTCGATCTTCTTAATACAAGCAAAATTAATAGAAACGATATGTTATTAAACCGCAGTACATCTGCGTACACCACAACGATTCACTAGTGAAATTAACTACAACTCTTTGCTTTCCATTCCCTCGAAAACATCACTTGATTAGTGTGATGGTGTATCATAAATAGCGGTTATAGGACACTGTAAACCATTTCCATAATAATAATGGGGATACGCAATGCAGTATATATGTATGTACGTGTCAAACGTGTGCATAGCTAATTACGTATATAAAACTTTCAGTTAATTCGTACATTCGTAAACGGACTCATTTGGCTCTGGGAGTATTAATGACAAAAATTGATTTGTGCGTCGATGGAAACCTTTTTGCTAACGACATTTATGTGTTTACATTACGTATCCCTGCAAACTGACTATGATTAAATGCAACCGTTTAAAATTTGAATTGCTATTTGTTAACCCTCTTTGATGACAAATCTTTAGACTACTAATGCATGCGGGGTTTTACAATTAATTTAATTTTAAAGAATTTAGAATATTACTCAGAACGATTTCCATAAATCATTTACCTACGAGGGAGGGTTTTTATATTCGTGGAATGAGCGGGTTGTAGAGGGGTGAGTAGGCGCATTGGGGGCGTGGCCTGTGCAGCGACTCATGATTAGTATAAATACGAAGTTTGAGCTATCGTCAACCAAGTAACATAATCAGAAGTGAAAAGTGAAATATGGAAAAAATCGAATATCGTGCCGTTATAAAGTTCCTTACCAGGCAAGGAAAATCAGTCGCGACCATAATGAATGAGATGTCATTGGTTCACGGCGACTCTTGTCCAGGAAAAACCATGGTGTACAAGTGGCATAGTTTATTTAAACAAGGAAGGGAATCCCTTGAAGACGACCCGAGGCCGGATAGGAGCATTGACGTCACCATGCCAGCACTTATCCAAAAAGTTGAACAAATTGTACTCGAAGATGCTCGACTAAAGAAGAAACAACTCGCAGAAATGGTTGGAGTATCCGATACACCAATTTTTAAAATCCTACACGATCATCTCGGCATGTCTAAGGTCACCGCAAGGTGGGTGCCGAGAATGCTCACGCCGCGGCAAAAACAACAACGCGTAGAGTGTTCGCGTACATTTTTGGACCTCTGTAATGAAGACAAGGATGGTGTATTGAGTGGAATTGTTACTGGAGACGAAACTTGGGTTCATCATTATGAACCTGAGTCCAAACAAGACTCCATGCAGTGGCATAAAAAGGGCACAGCACCTCCCAAGAAATTTAAAGTGTCACAATCAGCTGGGAAACTCATGGCAACGGTATTTTGGGACTCGGAAGGAATATTGTTGATTGATTATAAAGATAAAGGTGTTTCTATAACCGGAGAATATTACGCTTCAATATTAGAGCGACTAAAAGAAGCCATTAAAGAGAAGAGACGGGGAAAATTGACAAAAGGTGTTCTGCTTTTGCACGACAACGCGCCCGTCCACAGGAGCCGCGTTGCGTTAGCTGCTCTGCATAAGGTGGGCTTCGAAATTGTGAATCACCCACCCTACAGCCCAGACCTGGCCCCGGTTGATTATTACCTGTTTCCGAAAATGAAAAAAGAGCTGCGGGGTAAAAAATTTACTGCCGATGATGAAGTCAAGGAGGCAGTTTCGGCGTATTTTGCAGATAAAGAGAAATCATTTTTTTATAAGGGTATAAATAAATTAATTGAAAGATGTGAAAAATGTATCCGTCTTGCAGGTGAATATATTGAAAAAGAAAAATAATTTGGTTTTTTTATTTCCACCCCTTGTCCCCAATTCCGCGAATATAAAAACGCTCCCTCGTATATCTAAGATGAGGAAACACGATTTTCATCCAACGGGAAACCCAATAAGAACTTTCGAACTTTGACAGTTGATAGCGGCCATATTGTTAAAGCTACATCTGTCGAATTGGCTGTCATTTATTCAGTCTGTTTTGCCAAATCACCGTGGAAGGATATAGCATTCAACAACATGTGCAAATGATAAAATAGTTTTGTCAAAATGCGTGTTCTGTTCGGGCAACGTTCCCCGCGCTTCGCCCATTTTCGGTCGCCATAATCGTCCTACTAAGAGGACTATTCGCAGTCTGGTAGATAAATTTGACTCCACTGGTTCAGTAAACAATGAACCAGCACCCGTACGACGACGAAACGCAAGATCTGCCAAAAACATCGCGTTGTTTACAAGAACTCGGCATTTCGCAGGCCACAACTTGGCGAATTTTACGTAATGACTTGGGTCCGCACCCTTACAAAATTCAACTGACCCAATAGTTGAAGGTAAACGATCATAGACAACGACGAGTGTTCGCTGAATGGGCCCTTGAGCAGTTGGGAACTGACCCTAATTTTCATCAAAAAATCATCTTCAGCGATGAGGCTCATTTATGGATAAATGGATACGTCAACAAACAAAATTTTCGAATTTAGGACGATATCAATCCACACATGGGCTGACGGCGTCATCGGTCCATATTTCTTTGAGAACGACGTTGGCCAGGCTATTACCGTCAACGGCGAGCGTTATAGGTCGATGATTACCAACTTCTTTTGGCCTGAATTGGATGTTATGGACACCAACAACATGTGGTTTCAAAAGAACGGTGCTACATGCCACACAGCTCATGCCACATTGGACATTTTGCACGAACGATTTGAGGGCATGGTCATCTCACGTGGAGGTGATGTGAACTGGCCACCGAGATCGTGCGATTTGACCCCGTTACACTTTCTCTTGTGGGGTTTTCTTAAGTCGCGGGTCTATACGAATAAACCACAAACAACGGCGGCTCACAAAGCCAAAATAACGCTTGCCATCGGTTAAATTCGGCCTGATTTATGCGCCAGAGTCGTGGAAAATTGGATATTTCGGACGCACGTCACCCAGCGAAGCCACAGCGAACATTTGCACGATGTTATATTGCATACACAATGGCATCGATAAGCCTATCAACCAAATAAAAAATTTCGTTGATATCTCACACACACTTTTTTTATTTAAATTTAAGGGTAGGAAGCGCTTAATGAAAGACCCGTTACAAGTACCTCTTTTGGGATATGTAAAAATTCACTAAGATATACAACATACATCGAAATTGTTTTTACGATAATATTTAAGAATAAGCTCTCTTTCGAATATATATATTTACCAAGCATTTTACGAAGGTGGAGTAAAATGTTTTCACTCTGATCGAGAAAAGTTTTATTTGAAAGATATTTGCTTAAGCAATTCTAAGGACAAAAGGTATAGATGTCTAATACATATCGGAAAACAGTATATAAAATTTAATTTCTGAAATATTCCTTCAAAGGGTAAACAAAATGTTTCTTTCAGTGAATATTAACAAAATATTAAACGAAGTATTTGAATTGCGTTGAAACACGAGGGTGGAATAAAAGTTTCTCTATTTAACTAAGGAAACATTTTTGTTTTCAGGGTACATTTTCCTTCTATTGACCCCTTCCAACTCTACACATTTCGTTCAACCGTGCTGAAGTTTTTTTATCAACTTAGTTATTCGTGGAATAAAACTCTTCATGCATTCAAAATAGGGGTCTGTTTCATAAGGTGTCTCGCTATCTGAGGTCAATCTATTCCTAACCAGCTATTTTATCAAATTGGGGAACAAGAAAATATAGCTAGGAGTCATATTTAATGTGTAAATTATTAAATATTATTGATAGTGAAATTAATAAATGGGGCATTGTCGTGGTGAAACAGAATTTTCTTCTTCACCAAGTGTGCTCGTTTACTTTTGGGTGTATAACTTGTCAAGGCAATGCTGCATAAGATTCTTTTGTAAAGATTCTATCTTTCTCAAGATAGTTTATGAACACAACACTAAGCGAATCGCAATGAACTTATTCCCAGCTGATACAAACGATTCTGTCTCTGCGCGAAATTTGAACCAGCTTCGTCTCGAACGTGTTAAGTCTTCGACATATTAATTATCGACAGTCGAGGCACCTACCTACCTGAAAGCCATTTTACTATATCTGTAAAATCTTATCGGTTTTAGTCAACTTTTAACTTCCAGGATGCCCATCTTGAAGTGATGTATGACGGCATTTAAATTTTGCATCTTACTTCCTCATTTTAGTTTGGGTTGGGTCTTCATCCAATAACTCCTGCAGTTTTGCATCTTTGTAACTTTTCGGTCTACCAGAACGTTCTGCGTCTTGCAAGAAATCACCACTTTTAAATTGCCGAAACCACGCCTAAAATGTTTTTACGGTTGGAGCATGCTCACCATAAATTTCTACCAGAAAACGATGATTTTCAGCAGCTTTTTTCTTTCGATTAAGTAAGAAAATTAATGCTTGCCACAAACTCACTTTTTCAGACACAAAACTCGACATTTTCAAAGAGGTATAACTCTATGACAGTGTTACTTTTGCAATATATAAGACGTATGGTTTTGAAGCTTAATGTCAGCAGAATAATTTTACATATGCGTCAAATCATAATATTACATACTTAAGCCTGGTAACATCTGTTAGAAAAACCGGTAATAACTTTCTAGTGCACCTGGTACTATTATTTTATTTTTAATTTGATTATATCCGTATTTGTATTTAGGTCTTTCCAATTATCAAATAATTACGTTTATATTAACTGTTATAGATAACATAATAACATTATACATAAGCAACATTTAGAAATACACGTATGTACATACATGAAAATTGTCAACTTAAAATTATCCATGGATATTTTATTTAAGTAGGTAGATATGTCTAATTGTAAGAAATATATATATCATAATTTGTAAATCGATATTCGTATTGTGGTTTGAACTATGTTTCGCAAAGAACAATAATTGTGGTGCAATTCTAAGCTATGGTTTGGCAAAGAGGATCTAAAAATTAAATTTTTTCTTTCTTAGATATACGAAACTATTTATTGTATTATACTACTGTGGGCCAAAAATAGTAAGACTTTGTTCATAATTTTTAAATTCTTAATTTATTCTTCCAAATATATTTCGTCCCCCTCAAAATAATCCCCCCTGGCCACAATGCACTAGTGCTAACGGTTCTTTCAATTCTCGAAACAGTTGTTAAAGTCAATTTCAGGAATAGCCTTCAATGTGCGTAGCGGTTTCCCCGGAGCTGTCGTTTGAGTTTGCTGAATAGCCAGAAGTCACACGGAGCTAAATCAGATGAATACGGTGGTTGCGGCACGATATTGGTTGAAAGTTTGGCGAAAAACTCACGAATAATTAATGCAGTATGCGACGGTGCATTATCGTGGTGCAAAAACCAAGAGTTGTCGGCCCATAATTCTGGCTTCTTTTTACGAATAGCATTGCGCAAATGACGCATAACACTCAAATAGTATTCTTTGTTGACAGTTTGGCCGGTCAGTAGGAATTCGGAGTGCACCACATCTCGATAATCGAAGAAAACTGTCAACATAACCTTGCTTTTCGACTTGCTTTGACGTGGTTTTTTGGGCTTCGGCTCACCTTTGATACGATATTCGGCCGATTGATTGTCTGTTTCCGGGTCATAAGCGTAGATCCAAGTCTCATCTCCAGTTATGATGGCTTTCATTTTGTCTTGATAGTCGGAAAGCATTGTTTCACAGACGTCAACGCTACGCTGTTTTTCGAAAAAATTGAGTGATTTTGGAACAAATCGTGCTTTCACTTTTCTTAGGCCCAAATGATCTTTCAAAATGGTTTTCACTGATCCTTCCGATATTCCAGCGATGCCAGTAAGGTCTCTGACTGTTAATCGTCGATTCTCAAGCACCAATTCCTTGATTCTATTGACGTGTTGATCATCAGTTGATGTTTATGGCCGTCCTGGACGTAGTTCGTCATCAACGTGTTCTCGACCCTCTTGGAATAATTTTGTACCAATCAAAAACACTTGCTCGCGACAAACAATTATCATCGAAGGCCTTTTGCAACATTCTGAACGTTTCGGCACCAGAACTTTGATTCCGTACAGAAAATTTAATGGAACTTCTTTGTTGAATAATTTCACTGATAGTAAAAATCGCCGCACTTTTTGTACTTCAGAAAGACAAGCGTATACTAAACACTAATGATTATTTTGATGTGACATTTGGCACAGATGTCACTGACAGTCATACCAACCTAGAAAAAAAATATTTCGAAGAATGGGTTTTCGCGCGAAATTTAAATTAAAAAGACTTACTATTTTTTGCCCACAGTAGTACATTTACGGTGCGTACATAAAATTTTAATTAGGAGCCATCAAACATTTTCAGTTGTTTAATTTATTTTAAAAATTTTTAACTGTTCTTTATATTACTTAGAAAACAAAAAGGAATTGCTCAGTGAAGTAAGAATCTACATTAATGTTGTTACTGTGAGACAATATCTCCTTTAGTTGTCCGTGGAGTTACTTTTAGTCTTCAAAATGTCTGGAACTTTTAGGAGTGGAAAAGCGAGTAAATTGAACACAAACAACAAGTTAATTAAGGAATCTCCGCAACACTAGAGTTTAGGGAATTAAACTCGGTTACCGATACGAACGAACCTACTTCAGCTTTATTAAGGATAGTTTGTATTGTGTACGCGTATTATTTGATATTGATGTTACATTTCAATTTGATTTAAGAAAACACCATAATATTTATTCAGTAAATGATCTATTGCAATAAATAAACTGCAATATCATCCATATCTACTGGATAAAAAGTTGGATTCTTGCCAGATTTTGCTATAAGACATAGCAAGTTTTCCACTTTTAAAGATTTATCAATAACAAATAAAATGCTTTTACACTGGTACCTAGACTTCCGCGATCGTGGTCCATACTATCTGCTTCTGGGCTTCCGGGCTGGAACCGCGTCACTGGTATAACTGCCGACATTTCGTATCCACTCCTATGGGGCATCTTCAGGGCTCAACTACTGCTACTGTCTGTCTCACTGAAACTGACAACAACAATAGTTTCAGTGCGCTATATACAACTATCATTTTCTTCTTTAGAGATCAGGATTTTCTGACAACTACTGGTGTGTCCTCATCACCAAAAACCCAAACTTTGTTTTGAGCTTTGGTCGGCACATCTGTCACGATATTCTTCACATACCGCGATTTTCCCCTATTAAACTTTTTTAGCATCTCCCGGCACCAAGTCACACGTCGTGTCATCTGCTCATCAGTCAGTCGATGCGGCACCCAGAGAGAACAAAGTTTCTGCACGTGCAAATGATCATACAGAATCGAACGAATTGCTGGCGCATTTAGGCCTGAAGTATTCTCTGTCTATTGGTAGGTCACTCGCCTGTCCTCGCTAAGCATTACCCTCACAGTAGTAACGTTTTCCTCCGTAACTGACGTTCGTGGCCTTTCCGGCCTCTCAGCAACCTCCGCAGTTTAATTTCCCCTTTGGAATTCTCTATACCACCTGGATATCGTTGTGCGATGTGGACAAACATCACCTAGTGCAAGAGTCATTTCTTCCACTGGTCTATGTTTAAACCACGCACGAAATTATAATACAAAAATGCCCTTATCTCATTTCTTGACCACGATGTTATCGCAAGCACTTTACACTAATGAATAACTGAGCCCATCAACACGGCGCGGCGGCTACTATGAACGCATGAACATGTTTCAACATGCAGCAACAAGTAGCTTCCAACGATTCATTGTTTCGTCATACTGCAAAACCTTCCTTGTACCCTTTGTAAGCTATCAGGTTATAGTGGACAATGGGAGAATTGGATACCTTACTAAATGGTAGTCGAATAACTTTTTATATGTTGTATTTGGCAGTAAAATTGAATTTTATAAATATTTTTTCATATAGTTCGATATACTTCTTACATTTCATATTTTAATTACAAAAATATACAGGGAAATATTTATTAGTATAAAATTTTAAAAACAATTTTCAAATGAAAATTTGGCGAGTGATTAAACATGTAACGAATTTTATTATATTAAATAACTTTAAAATGAATTTCATAAAGTAATGATCTGAAATATGAGAGAGTGTATTTCACGAAATAATAGTTTTATTTATCAGTACCACTAGCTTTAGGGATTGCGAAATGTATTTATTAAAATTTTCATCAAAGGAAATGTCAATATTGCAAAGTTTTTTATCACTCCAGAGGTAGTGTAGTGAATAAACTGCAATTACTTTCCTCATCATGTATTGTAGCCATATATACATATATGTATATATGGCTACATATATGTATATATATATATATAAGAATTGGAAAAATATTATCTAGTGTTTGTTAAAAATGAACTTCGGTAATCATTTTTCAATCGAAGTGGCACCATAAACAATTACGAAAAGGATGATTTCAAATCAAAGAAAATTTTCTCGTTTTCAATTTATCTTAACTATCAGTATAATGTTACAAATGACAATACGCTGAAATTGGAATAAATGACCTGCTCGGTTGCAAAATACTTTTTAGTTTGTTTATATGGATATGTTTCTTGAAAAGCTTAAAATAATCCTGCCACGTTTTCACTGGCTAGATACCCTCCTACATAGGAGGACAGTGATTGAACTTTCCAAAAAAACGGTTCGATACTTTATTGGTCGTAGGACATTCCTATAAAATTTATTCTACCGTCGACGATATCAACTTCAACAATCTATAAGTTCCACAAGAAGAGATACACGTAATACATCTGACATAATTTTACTGTATCATTCATTTCTACGTTATATAGCTAATAATAAGTTATATCGAGGGCGAATTTAAACATATCTAAAACAACACGAATAACCATTATACCCGCGAAAAACTTTAAAAACAAATTGTCATGTAATGGGTGTTTTTCAAGATGCATGAGATTTATCGATATCAATAACTATGGTTTGACAGCTGATAATGTCAAACTGTGTTGACGTTTCTGTTCAGTAAGATTTAGCAAGTCATAATGAATCGTTTAACGCCACAACAATGCTTTCAAATTGTGGAAATTTACTTTGATAAAAGTAAATCTCTTCGCGAAATTCATAGAGCACTTCGTCCATTTTACGGTCAACATAATCGGCCTAGTGAGCAAGCAATTCGTGCAGTTATTGATCGTTTTCGCACTAATTTTACTCTTCTCGATTCAAAACCATCAACAAGACAAAGAAATGTGCGTACCGAAGAGAATATTGCTGCTGTAGCGCGAAGTATTGAAGAATGTCGATTCGTCATCGTTCTCAACTTATTGGCCTTTGTCCTTCGACTACGTGGAAAATATTACGTAAGGATCTTGACTTACATGCCTATAAAATACAACTCGCACGAGAATTGAAGCCAAACGAACACGGTTTGCGTCGCATTTTTGCTGATTGGGCTCATTTGAAACTGGTCGAAGATGAGCATTTTTATCAAAGAATCGTGTTTAGTGACGAAGCTCATTTCTGGTTAAATGGCTACGTCAATAAGCAAAATTGCCGTATTTGGAGCGAAGACAATCCTCAAGCCGTTAACGAATCACCATTACATCCATTAAAATTGACTGTTTGGTGCGGTTTATACGCTGGCGGCACCATCGGTCCTTATTTCTTTCGAAATGAGAAATGAGATGCCATTACGGTGAATGGCGACCGCTATCGAACCATATTGACTGAATTTTTGTTTCCACAAACTAATCAGCTAAACATCGACGACATTTGGTTCCGACAAGACGGTGCAACTTGCCAGACAGCGCGTTTAAGAATCGATTTATTGCAAAATCAATTTAGTGACAACTTTATTTCCAGAAGTGGTCCTGTTCACTGGCCTCCTCGTTCGTGCGTTTTAACGCTTCTGGATTACTTTTTATAGGGCTATGTTGAGTAATTGGTTTATGCCGACAAACCAGCAACTCTTGAAGTATTGGAAGCCAATATTCAAACCACCATTGACGCCATACGACCAGATTTATTGGAAAAAGTAGTCAAAAATTAGACTGATTAAATAAACCATGTAACTCGTAGCCGCGAAATATGGAAATATGCCGGAAATCATATTTAAAAAATAAATGCCATGAAATTATCTACCAGATTGTAATAAAAAAAATTTCATTCCAACAACATTTCTGTTTTGTATTATCATTTTAAGTTCTCAAGCTCTAAAAGAACGCCCCATATTTGTAGTAATTACATTAGAAAATAGATAGTTGAATTTGAAGTTATTGAAATATATCAGAGCAAACTAGATACACATATTTAGCGTATATATTTGCGTGAAAGAACATGATCCTTTCATCTAGACATTTGCGTAAATAGGGATTGCTTGGCGTAATACGAACTAATTCCACGTATACAGCTTCTCTAACGTCCACAAATGCTTCTCGTACAAGATACGTAGAACTACCCCACTATATAAATGGTACATTCCAGAAAGATAATTACCTAAGTTTAATTCTTTTCCTTTTAGCTCTGTCTTGAAGTATTGTTTGCAATACAAGATTGCTTTTTCATGACGATTAAATTACTTTTACACAGAATTTTCCACAGGCGTCTCGCAAGTTAAAAATAACAATTCTGAGGAAAATATTCTTCAACTGTAAAACGAATTAGGCAAGCGTTTCTCTAAAAGTCGTATTCCTGTGAATGGGTAAATTTGTCCGCAGGGAAATTGGTGACGAACCGTAAAATTCATCAAACAGATAGGAAGAGTTTGTACATACGTGTATACGTATACATCTTCGGTTTTATAAATACCTATTTATTTTCAGTTTAATTGAGCTTAAATATAAACAGACATAACTCTTTTGTGTATGGTTTTTGAAATAATTTAAAAAATGTTTTAGTTCAAACAACGTGCTACAGAATTTGTACTTGAAATGTATGTCGCTGCTTTTGTTTTTTCGCGCAATACGTACATCTGTTACTGTTACTGATTAAAATTATGGAAGAAGTAGCTTTAGTAATAATCACAATATATGCCATTTAATGTGCTAGTGTAATTAAAATAATGAGAATTTAATAATCACGAATATTATGTGATAATTAACTGGACAGAAGAAATATAAACTAAACACCTATTGGATAATATCTGTGGAGAATTTCTTGCGGTAGACTGCGAAAATATTTCGTAAAAGGCAAATATCCCTTCAGAATGATGCAAGATACGGTGCCTTCCATTAATCGTTGAATAAGCATTGCTATCAATAATGTCATAGCTTTTGGATAGAAATATTACAGACGAATTTTTCAAAAGAAAAACAACTGGTGCAGTCGTATGTTCATACGAGGGTAACCGTTTATATTTCAGGAACTGGCAACACTGTTAGTGTTGCCTCCTATCTGATGATTGCATCGTGAAGACTGTCATTTTTGACATTATATTTACCTTGACAGTTTTATTATCCGGTCGCTATTTCTATTGCTGACAGTAACTTGAAAATTTTATGTCAGCGAAAAAATGGAATTAACTCACGAACATTTTTGTGTAATTATTTTTCAAAACCTTCGGCGTGAATTATCTCAACAAAATCGACGAGCTGAATTCTTTATGTGGTAATGAAGCAACATGGAAAGCTACAGTATATGGTTGATATAGTGAATTCAAACTTAGACGGCGTTCTTTGGACGATGAATTTCGTGAAGGTCGTCCCACAAATGTTGTGTCGGAAAACATTAATTCAGTGTCTGAATTGAAAATGTAAGACCGTCATGTGATATACAGTGGCATCTCTAGGTATTAGTAACATCAGCGTGCATACGATGCTGCATAAACGTTTAGCCGTTAAGAAGCTATATTCAGGTTGGGTACCATATAATTTGACAAATGCTCAAAAAAGGACCCGCCTCGATTGGTGCCAAGAAATGCACAAAAAATGCAATGGTGGTGCTTCGAAGAATATTTATAAAGTCATCATAGGTAATGACGTCCATACGTATGAGCTCAATAGTAAAAAGTAGCCGACTGTGTGGGTATTCCAAGATGAACCAAAACCAACAAAAGTTGTTCGCGCTCGAAACACGTCAAAATAAATGGTCGCCTGTTTTTTCGGAAAAACCGTGCAATCGTGTCTTTAGAGAGCTGTAGAACGATTCCGAATTCCGAATGGTACACAACTATTTGTTTGCCAAAAGTTTTTGAAGAAATAAGGAAACCAAACCGAAAACGACAGATCATTCTCCACCATGACAATGCGAGCTTCCACAGGTCGAATATTTGGCAAAACATTGAATTGATGTGACATCCACCGTACGGCCCTGATCTAGCACCCTGTGATTTCTTTTTGTTCCCAAACATGAAGAATAATCTTGGTGGTAAACGGTTTTCTAAGCCGGAAAAGGCAGTTGAGGCATTCAAAACTCATATTTTGGAGATATCGCCTTCACAGTGACTGCAATGCTTTTTGGATTGGTTTAAACTAATGCAAAAGTGCACCGATTTTCAAGGAGAATATTTTGGAAAGCAATATAACTATTTTTGATAATAAACGGGAAACTAATTTCTTTACATACAATTACTAATGTAAAATTTTTGAAATTCAGATCTTAGAAGATCCCCAATAATACTTAAGTCTGGCGATATGTCACAGCATCGGCGTTTTCCTGAATGACTGCCGTACTTTTGGCGAACCTGCTCTTGGATGCCCGCTAAGACTAATACGTCCACGTTTGAATTCGCCGTACTAACGAGAAATTATTGACAGACGTAGTGCCTCATTGTCGACAACAGAAACCAACCCGGCAATGCATTCCTGTTGGGATACTAGTTTTAAATTAAAAAATTATTCCGCGAAAATGTCCTCGGTTTAATTCCATTTTTCAATTAACTTGTCAAAGTTGACAGTTCGTTGTAGCTACAACGCTACACGTATCGCACTGAAACTTTGGATTTAGGTTAACTAAAGATAGAGGTTATTTTTTACTATTGACATTTGTTCAGTGGCGCCCTCTATGTCCCACTATGCAAAACTTAAAAGACATTCTACGTATATCACACATGTAGAATGAACATGAATACATTATCTGATTCCATTTCATAACGTCCCTACAACTTTGTAGTCCCTACCACAATTCCAAACTTCGTCTATATAAATATATTTGTTTTTTAATTTCAAAGGTAACTTTATTAATTTCTAAGACGTATTTTTCATTGATGTATACACGTACATCTTCTTAAATTAATACTAAATGCATAAACAGCGTTGAATATTATCCAATTGTAGCCCGAAGGATACAGTCCAGAACTTGAAGTAAGTCATAATTAAATTACAGACGGTATTCTCCTAAAACTTTCTGGCACAACACAGCCGCATAAAATTACAGATAAAATGTATATTTAGTGAAATACAGAGGCAACCTGAGAATAAAGTTATCAAGCCCCTGAGAGCAATAGTGAAATCAAAGTAGCATTCGAGCGTACACTTATCTGTAAAAATTTCCGCTTTTATTAATATGATGAACTACATACTTTTTACTAATATAATTGTTATTATAGATAAACACGTATCTTTATGAAAGAAAAACTGCGTTAGATACTACAACACAAAAACATATTTGCTCGTTTAAGTGTAGAGTTATAAACGCTTATTCGTATAAGTTTTATAAGGCATGTAATGTAAGATTGGAGAATTTATATAATAATAATATTTATTATTATCTATTAGGAAAAAATCTCGAATGATTCTAGACAGAAACTACGTATTCATCTTCTCAACGAAGGACAATACAGCGGGTGAAGTCAATAGAATGAGTATCTATGCTACTACTTATGAACGTATACTAGTTGCTGTTTAGTATACGAGGGGGGGTCCCATAAGTACCCGGCCTGACCGAGAGATAGCAGTAGTTGCTTGAAAAATATCTCTGTATTAGAAAGTACACAATCTATAAAGCATATGTTCCAAGTTAGAAGAAGCCACCTAGTTTAGTATTTGTTTGGCAGCCATCAATAGTGAACGTTTTCAGTGAATTTGTAAAGATGGAGAAAATTGGTCATCGTTACGTGATACAATACTTTTATTTGAAAGGCCCCAGCCCAACAGATATAAAAGCCGAACTGGATTCTACTCTAGGTGAGTCTGCTCCTTCGTTTACAACAGTGAAATGTTGGATAGCGGAGTTTAAACAAGGCCGTACGAGCTGCCAAGGCGAGTGGTTGACCAAATGAGGTGACGACTCCAGAAATGGTGAAGAAAATCCCCAAAGCGGTACTGGATGATCGTCGACTGAAAGTGCGCTAGCTAGCAGATATAGTTGGCACTTCAAGAAGTGCGGTGCATCGCATATTATCTGAAAATTTGGCATGAGAAAGTTGTGTGCAAGATAGGTGCCGCGTTTGCTCACCCCCGAACAAAAACAGTGTCGTGATGATGTTCCAAGTGAGTGTATAGCGAAGTTTCACAACAACAAAGTAGAATTTTTGGGCCGTTTCATAACCATGGATGAAACATAGGTCTATTACTTCACACCCGAGACAGAAGAACAATCAAAACAATGAACTAAAAAGGGAGAACCGGTTCCAAAGAAGGCAAACACTGTTTCATCTGCAGAGAAGGTCATGGCATCGGTTTTTTGGAATGCGCGTGGATTAATTATCATTGACTATCTTGAAAAAGGAAAAACTATCAACGGGGAGTATTATGCGAACTTATTTCAACGTTTGAGCGAAGAAATCAAGCAAAAACGACCGCATTTAGCTAAGAAGGAAGTGTTGGTTCATCAAGACAACGCACCAGCTCACAAATCCGTTATTGCAATGGTCGACATTAATGAATTAAAGTTTGAATTTCTACCTCATGCACCTTATTCGCTAGATTTAGCCCCCTCAGATTATTTTCTATTCCCAAACTGGAAAAAATGGCTCAGTGGTCAAAAATTTTCCAACGATGAAGAAATGATATCGGCAATTGCGGAGCAAGACAATTCTTATTATAAAAAGGGTATCGAACTTGTAACATATCTAATATTTATTTAAAACCCCCAGCCAGATTATTATGATGTCAATAATTATATTAGATCTGTTCCATAATGCGATTTATGGCCTCGAAGATACACTGCCTGGTGGCTTAATTGGTAAAGCAGTCGTGTAGAAAACAGATAGAGGTTCGAGGCCTTCTCCAGCGCAGAAATTTTTAATCAATTTCTGTGTATTTAATTAACGATGGAATAGCAGAAAATAAACAGTTTTGATTAAATTTCCCATCGTGTAAACTTAATTATATGTTTATATATAATTATTGACAACTTTAATTCTCTAAATTTGCTATTAATTTAATATTTCATTATTTAATTTTTAAATACACTAAATCAAATATCTAACTAGTCTATTCTGCTCTGAAAGAAGATCGCAGTAAAATAGCTAAATTACACAATCATAAGCTTTCACTCCACGCTCATTACCATTAGACTATCATTATAGATTTCTGTGCATAAAAGGTTATAAGAAAAAGGATCTCTTGTGCAATGGTTCTGTTTTCCAAGATTGACCTAGATAGAGTAAAGAAATTCCGTTCCGACTGGAACTAAGAACGCTCACATCGACCGACTGAGAACACTGAATTCACGATATAAATCATTTTCGTCGGTAGACTTGCAACGCAACGAACGGCGAGAATAAAAACTAATGCTCACATTGGGTGGGACAGAATCATCCATCTGCTGCCAAGAGGAATATATGTTTGTAATGGGATAATGTGTGGGTTATTGATTATTTCCGAAATTTGACCCACATTAATTCACCATTGTCATTTCAACGGATTGTTGAATTCGATATCTGGAAAGTGATTCTTTTATTAGGAAAACTTCGATCTCTCTTTCGTATTAGTGCCTCCATTAAATTGATAATTTAACGTATAAATAAGTATTAAAAAAGAAAACTCTTAAAAATAGTCCATCGTATTGGTCTTTAGATTCGAAGAGCAATCTTATCGACAGTTTGACGATTTTGTATAAATTCTTATATAGCTTGGTTTTAATTTTGTACTCGTATATACCTCATTTGAAAAAATCACTGTCTACTAAATTACATGAACGCTTTAATGCATATCATTATAAGATTTAACAGCAAGAAACATTAAAATTAATTAGTGTTTACGTGTATCTAATATAAATAATATAAATATATAGCAGATCCTTCTACATTCAATATAGTGAATCGATATCCAATTTCCTCGTTATTGCTTCGGGTGTGCAACTTTGAGTTAAATTTGTGAGCATTTTATATTAGTAATTAGTGAGCTTAGGGAAACAACAGAAATTCTTTGGCAAAACGTTATTTTTCAACGTATTGTCTTTGTAATTCGCACAAATATTCAAGTCTTTTTAATCCTTCAGAAAACTAAGCTTTACTGTGATGTTCGATATATTTGTTAGTTTCAGCGATTACTTGCTCATTCGAATCTCTTGGGAACGAATCAGGTTTTCAGGCTATAAAAATCAAGAAAAAACATGGGGCTAAATCTGGCGTATAAGTTGAATGCAGTAGTTCGAAATTTATTGTTGTTATTATGTAATCTTAAATAGTATTGTTATTAAGCAATCTTAGGATATATTTATGAGTAATATTAGATTCTCGGGCTCTCCACGATGTTGGATAGAAGTTCTCGAAAGAGCCGACGTCTCGACGTTTCGATAACATCTCAATCATCCTCTTCAGGAGTTCTTTCGTAATGAATTCAATAAATTCAATTAAAAATATTCAATAAAAAACGTTTAATGTATATGAAATTTTTAGTCACTGAATTTAAGAACGGGCTGTATGTAGTTTGAATTTTGAACATTACCGAATTTTATATATGTGCTGAATAATTAAGTATCGTATTATTCTAGTTGGATTCTAGACACTTACTTGCAAAAGCATATTGAGAACAAAGTTCCCAGAGCGTGTCTAGACAAACGCTTGCTCCTCGGCGATTTGCCTCATAAATGAATGTTAAAAGGAATCGTTCTAATGTTAGTAAAAACCTGTCTACTACATACACATGTTTCCGAGAATTCACTCATCGTCAGGTGAGAAGGAGGTAGATACGATAAACTATGCGACGGAATTGTTCGTTAACAATGCAAGTCTAGCTGATGATGAGTGAATTCTAGGAAACATATTTAGTAAACAGGGTGTTATTAACATTAGAATGATTGCTTTAATTATTTGTCTTCACTATTGGGCAATTTGTGTAATTTTTTATATTTTAAAAGGTCATTGGTATTGGAAAATATCGTCCTTTCGGACTTGATATAGGACTTCACACAATAAACGCTGTATATTAGAAAGAAACTTAGAACAGGTTTGTAATTGGCATTCTAAAGATGGCATTCAAAACTATGTGCTATTATATGTCTTTGTAAAGTATTGCTGTTCACAAGCACAGATCACCTTTTTTTTTCTTAGCGAATCCTTTTCGAAATTTTTTCCAATATCTTTTCATGTAAGTGTAGGTAAGAAATTTTCCAAAAAAGAGGGAAACTAATTGTAAATACATTGCAAAATTTTTATGTTATACTACATATGCAATGGGTATTTTTTTAAGCTGCATGAGAACTATCGATATCGATAACTATGGTTTGACAGCTGCTAATGTCAAACAGTGTTGACATTTCTGTTCAGTAAAGTTTGGCAAGTCATCATGAATCGTCTAACGCCAGAACAACGCTTCCAAGTTGTGGATATTCACTTTGAAAAAATAAATCTGTTCGCGAAGTTCATAGAGCACTTCGTCCATTTTACGATCAACATCATCGGCCTAGCGAGCAAGCAATTCGTGCAGTTATTGATCGTTTTCGCACTAATTTTACTCTTCTCGATTCAAAACTATCAACAAGACAAAGAAATGTGCGTACCGAAGAGAATATTGCTGCTGTAGCGCGAAGTATTGAAGAATGTCGATTCGTCATCGTTCTCAACTTGTTGGCCTCCGTCGTTCGACTACGTAGAAAATTTCACGTAAGGATCTTGGCTTACGTGCCTATAAAATACAGCTCGTTTTAGAATTGAAACCAAACGACCATCGTCTGCGTCGCGTTTTTGCTAATAGGGCTCATTTAAAACTGGCCAAAGATGAGCATTTTTATCAAAGAATTGCGTTTAGTGATGAAGCTCATTTCTGGTTAAATGGTTACGTAAATTGACAAAATTGCCATATTTGGAGCGAAGACAATCCTCAAGCCGTCAATGAATCACTATTACATCCATTAAGATTGACTGTTTGGTGCGGTTTACATGCTGGCGGCATCAACGCTCCTCATTTCTTTCCAAATGAGGAAGGAACTGCCGTTACGGTGAATGGCGAGCGATATCTGCTGCGCATGCTGACTGAATTTTTGTTTCCAAAAATCAATCAACTGAACATCGACGACATTTGGTTCCAACAAGACGGCGCAACTTGCCATATAGCGCGTTTAGCAATTGATTTATTGCAAAATCAATTTGGTGAAAACTTTATCTCCAGAAGTGGTCCTGTTCACTGGCCCCCTCGTTCGTGCGATTTAACGCCTCTGGATTACTTTTTACGGGGCTGTGTTACGTCATTGGTTTATACCGACAAACCAGCAACTCTTGAAGCATTGGAAGCCAATATTCAAGCCACCATTGACGCCATTCGGCCAGATTTATTGAAAAAAGTAGTCAAAAATTGGACTGATCCAATAAATCATGTAACTCGTAGCCGCGGCAGACAACTGCCGGAAATCATATTTAAAAAATAAATGCCATTAAATTATCTACCAGATTATAATAAAAGAAAATTTCAATCCAACAATATTTCTGTCTTGTATTATCATTTTAAGCTCTCGAGCTCTAAAAAAAAACACACTCTACTTCCTTTCTGGTTTTATTTCCCAATTACTACATCTTTATGGCAAACAAGAAACATTAACTGCTTATTATCCAGAAAACAATTATTTGCAGTTAAATAATAAACTTAAACAATGCCCGAAGTTAATTAACTTTATGTTAATTATTCTAACCAGTTTGGGTGCATTTTTCTTTTCACTGTTGTAGCTGTTTCAATTAGAACTGAAGGTAAACTTTATGTAATCATACCATACCTGAATATACATATATGAATATGAAACAACATTTCAACATGTCCATTAACACAGATATACATGCCGTTTATTTTAGCAAACGTAAAATTAATGACCCCCACATAAGCCGAAAAGTTTTATTAAACTCCCTGCCCGTAATTTATAGTAGCGGATGTAATTTCTGACGTTATTCATCAACTGCCTCCAACGGTAATTAAAAACGTAATCAAAATACATTCTGTGACGAATAAGAGGTCAAGCAATGAAATTACGATGTATACGACTTTTCCAATGAATGAAAATCATGGCATGTTTATTTACCTAATTAATGTTCAATTCTGATTTTGGCATTTCTGTATATTCTAAGTAATTCGGATAATTGATTGATATAAGTAATATATAAAGGGTTTTCCAATAAGGACTTGACAATTTTCTTTCAAAATAAAATGCAGACCATTTGAGATATTTCAAAAACTTTATTATCGGGTTGAAGTACAATCAAAACATTTATGAATGGAACTCGACTTCGTTCATATGGCCACCGCGGGCACGTTTGCAGCGGTCGATTCGTTGGACCCAATTTTCGATGACTCGCCCACACAATTCGGCCGAAACGGCTGCTATTTCGCGTTCAATGTTGGGTCTGAACTCTTCCAACGTTGTCGGCTTGTTGGCATAAACCAATGACTTGGCGTCGCTCCAAAGAAAAATTTTGTCTGACTCAAGAATTGAAGCCGATGGACCATTTGAAGCGACGTACTTTCTCAGATTGGGCTCTGGAAAAGATGCGCCAAGATGATCAATTTCATCGCAAAACCATTTTCAGTGACGAAGCTCATTTTGGGCTCAATGAGTTCGTCAATAAGCAAAATATGCGTTATGCGGGTGAAAATCCACATGTGCTTCACGAAACACCACTTCATCCACAAAAAATAACTGTTTGGTGCGGTTTGCATGCCGGCGGCGTCATAGGGCCATATTTTTTCGTCGACGATAATGATCGTCACGTTACTGAGAATGGTAATCGTTATCGCGTCGTGATTACCGATTATTTTTGGCACGAATTGGAAGATATGGACTTGGACAACATGTGGTTTCGGTAGGACGGTGCCACAAGCCACACAGCACACGTTACAATCGATTTATGGAAGAGTAAGTTTGATGAGCGTGTTATCTCAAGAAATGGACCAGTTGATTGGCCGCCTCGTTCGTTCGATTTAACGCCTCTAGACTTTTTTCTTTGGGGCTACGTCAAGTCATTGGTCCATGCCAACAAGCCGACAACGTTGGAAGAGCTCAGACCCAACATTAAACGCGAAATAGCAGCCGTTTCGGCCGAATTATGTGTCCGAGTCATCGAAAATTGGGTCCAACGAATCGACCGCTGCAAACGTGCCCGCGGTGGCCATATGAACGAAGTCGAGTTCTATTCATAAATGTTTTGATTGTACTTCAACCCGATAATAAAGTTTTTGAAATATCTCAAATGGTCTGCATTTTATTTTGAAAAAAAGTTGTCAAGTCCTTATTGGAAAACCCTTTACAATTCTTTTAAGCAATTCGTATGACTTAGCTAGTAATAGTATAATACGTCCTACATAACTAATACCCGTTAATTTCTGACAACTCTGTATTCAACCGAACAGCCCTTAGTGTCTGTATATTAAGATGGTTTGCACATATACATATATTCGTCGATAACATGCGATGCTATACATATAAATTTGGCGTCAGTGCGACCATTTAACGATACGTCGTCTTACTTCCTTTGTAGCAGTACATCCACATAATATATAATGGCAGACACTTCCACTTATGCTAGGAGTCTAGAGCTAAAATAATTAATACGAGGCACACAACGTATAGAATACAAACGTTTAGGAAGCGTTTGGGGTGACATTACATTTAATGTATTTATGTACATTATAATATTTCGTAAGCCGGAACCGGTCTTAATTTCGCTGATTTTCCAAACCCGACGTTCATGCTCCAACGTGTTCAACTATTCGAACGAACAGGATTCGTAATTTGCGATCAAGTAGAATCGATCCTCACTGTAGTTTAACGTATGCGAAAGTAATGTATGCTTGTACATAATGGCTTGTTAAATCTTATAAGACTGGTGCGCGAATAAACTGTATTCTATTATAGCTCAACTTGTGTACGAAGTACATACGAAGTACAATAAGACGTCCTCTCGAGGCAAAATATTTAAAACTTAATAAACCTGCTTTAGAGACAAGCATATATACATTTAAAGGTAAGCAGAAAGAATTCTGTTAATAAGTAATATGTATGCGGAGTTGCAATGGATTTGGGGAATTTATTTGTACTTGCTTCATATATATATATTCATTTATATATACATATATATATATAATACAAAAAGAAAGGCGCTGATGGATTTTAAAAAGAATTGCCCTAACCAAATTAAACATCTGATCCGATACTCTGTCAAATTATTCAAATTATTCCTATAAGTTCATCCAGTCATATATAATCTTCTAAAAACCTTTAAGACAAACATCTTGTGCACTATGCCTTTCGAATCATAAAAACAAATCACCATTGTCTTCAGTTTTGACTTCTTCAAAGGGCGTTGCCTCGGTCTTTCGTGCTTCCATTCAGAGCTTTGACGCGTGGTCTCTGGATTATATAGAAAACACCACGTCTCATCGCTAGTTACAATAGAATACCTGAAGTTTTCGTCCGTTCTTGAGTTTCTAATCAAGTCTATACAATGTTGAATTCAGTTAGCTTGTGCGATACAAATTTTCCACAAATCTTTCTCAGTGGCAAATGCTGTGTCAAAATGCGATGAATCGAATTTGTGGAAATATTTAATTCCATTCCCACGTATCGCAATGAGGATTTCGGCTTATTTCATTGATGTTACTCTCCGAAACCACAGATTTTTCTTCACCAGGATGTTCATCGTCATTCACGTCCGTACGACCGTCTTTAAATCGTTTGTAGCACTCATACACACTTGTACGTGATAATTATGCATCACCATATACTTGTTTCATCAAACTAAACGTTTCAGGAAACGATTTACCGAGTTTAAAACAGAGCTTGATATTTGCTCTTTGTTCAAAATTCATTGTTGGATCAATGCCAAATACAGCCTGTTACTTTATGGGCAATTTCTCTGCTTCTAATAATGCAAATGTCATAATATTTTACATAACATTGGTGAAAGATCTACCTTACCGACAAATATTTTTTTAATAGATGGCGCTACCAAGAATTACTACTTTAAAAGAGCTAGGTTTTTCCTACGACAGATTGTGTATGTTTATATATATATATATATATTGGGTTGGCAACTACATAAGTACTTTCGGTTTTGTAGCATTAAAACACTTTTTTTTTAAACAAAGAATAGTTTTTAATCAATTATATATTTTCCATTTTGCTCAATGACCTTTTGCCATCTTTCTTTCAGCTGCATGATTCCGCGTTCATAAAATTTCTGATTCTTATCAACAAAAAACTGAACCAGGTGCGAGTGAAGGTCATCGTCATTTGTGAAAGTTTTATCATTCAAAGAATTCTGCAAACTTCGAAATAAATGGTAATCAGATGGTGCTAGATCAGGGCTGTATGGGCGATGTGGCATCACTTCCCAGCCAAGCTCCAATAGTTTCCCACGAGTTGCCAAAGATGTGTGAGGCCTTGCATTATCTTGGTGGAAAACTACACCTTTCCGATTTGACAATTCTGGCCGTTTTTCTTTGATTGCTTCATCCAGTTTTATTAATTGTTGACAGTAAACATCAGAATTGATCGTTTGGTTCCTTGGAAGCAGCTGAAAAAACACAACACCTTTGTAATCTCACCAAACTGACAGCATGATCTTTTTTGGATGCAATTCAGCTTTCGATGTGGTTTGAGCTGGTTTATCATATTTGCTCCATGATCGTTTTCGAACTATGTTACTGTACAAGACCCATTTTTCATCACCAGTGATGATTCCTTTTAAGAAAGGGTCGGTTTCATTTCGTCTAAGGTGCATATCGCAAAAGTTGATTCTTTGTGTTAAATGAATTTCTTTCAATTCGTGAGGTACCCAAATATCAAGCTTCTTAACTAGCCCAAGACATTTTAAATGTTTTTCAATTGTTGTGTGCGATACATGTAGCCTCTCCACAACCTCTCGAATAGTTATATGACGATCCTCTTCAATTATGACTTTGATTTGGTCATCATCAACTTCAGTAGGCCGGCCAGAACGTTGCTCATCTTTGAGGGAAAAATCTCCAGAACGGAATTTTTTATACCAATTCTGACACGTGCGCTCTGTTAAGCAATTAGCACCTTTCTTTCCTTTACGGAAATAAAATAGTAAAATATATGGAAAATGTTCGTTTCTGCACTCCATTTAAAATTAACCCACAACTAATAGCTTTAATAAAAATCACGCACTACTTGCTTCTGAAGTTACGTCAATGTGACTAGTATCACGCGACAGACGGTAAAGTACAGCACCAACATACGTTATACAAAAAATAAAGCAACCCTCTCTATCAGTACAAACCGAAAGTACTTAGTTGCCAACCCAATATATATACAATATACGAGATAGATACGCTCTGGAAACTTTGTTGTCGAGATGCGAGATAGATACGTTCTCTCTTTGCCGTTCAATACGTCTCTGTGTTGGACAAGAGAGCGAGGCAATGATCATTCACGTACAGACACATTTACTACAGCCGCTTATGATCTATTTTGCTAAAAATATAATAAACAAAACTGAATACGTTTCCGAAATAGCAAGTTATCATAACGAGTATGAAAATCCAAAAGATACCATTCGCTTATTTACTTTTTTTGCAAAAGAACACGCCTACACAGATGTGTATGCTTTGAAGCTTGCGTTTCAGATAATTTGAAATACATTTCTAAAAGGATTTTGAAAATCGTTCTTTTAGAGCACA
Organism: Dermolepida albohirtum; assembly: GCA_031893035.1. Lineage (NCBI taxonomy): Eukaryota > Metazoa > Arthropoda > Insecta > Coleoptera > Scarabaeidae > Dermolepida > Dermolepida albohirtum. The sequence goes on from JAVIWB010000741.1 coordinate 148,109, forward strand.
TTTTTATCAATAGCGGAAAAATCCATAAACCGAAATACACAATGTTTACACATCCATCGTTGCGGTTTAATTTAACTGTTTTGCCCGTCCGTACTCTTTCCATTCGAGTGCCAAAATATTTTTGCTGGATTTTCATCAGTGACGAATGAAAATAAAAAACAGAAAGCACAAACAGTAACAAAAAACAATACCGAATGGTTTATGAATGTTTTCACTGTGCGTGTGTGCTGTGTAAAAACAAATGTGTCAATCAGTTGTAATGAACATCAACACTAAGCGTATAATATGTATTTCGTGCGTATCTGTTTTGTATATATGAAAATAACAATGCGAAATTATATTTTCGGTAACACAAATGCTAAATTGTAAAATCGAGATTCTCTTTGACTTCGAAGCCTTAGATATTTAATTTGATTAAAATACTGTCTTAAATGATATTTTAACTGTTTAAGTAGGTAATAGATAAGTGAATTAAGTGGATTAAGGTGGTCACCCCGTGCGATATACGAGTATTAAAAAAATTGAATTTTTTTTGCATAAATTGATTCTTAAATATGTGTAGGATATGCTGGTGACGCGATTTTCTATTTGAAGTAAGGCTGCAGAAACGAGTGCTTCCTCATTACCGTACGGCTCAGTTACTGCCAGTAGTAAAAATAATAAATGTAATTGCCTGCAATTTTAGTTTTTTTCTTATGTTGTTGATGTAGAGTGACATAAAAATTCACTGTAGTATTGTGTTATGCCTTCCAGTGCTGACATAGTGATACTCCAACGGCAAGGTGAAAATATGTTGGTGTATTTGGAAAAAAAGTGTTCTGCGTCTAATGATGAGATGTTCGCGAATTTAAAAAGGACGTTCGCATCATACTCGCACTCTTGGTTTTCAGTTCAACTCTTGTCTATACCCACTATAGCTCGAAAATCGTGATTCCTATTTATAACCGCACACAATTTATCGGTTATTATTCTTCCTATGCTATCTGTTAGATTTCCTAACGAGGCTTTGATGTAATCTATATATATATATATATATATATATATATATATATATATATATATAAATGAATGTTTGTCTGTATGTCCTTTATAGAATCGAAGTGTCGAAAATATCGCTGCCGTTGAAACGTCCGTAGTAAATGATCCAAATCAGTCAATTCCACGGCATTCTCAAGAGTTGGGCATCGCCCAGACCACTTTATGGCGAATTTTGCGTAAGGATCTTGGTTTACACCCATACAAGATCAAGCTGACTCAAGAATTGAAGCCGATTGACCATTTGAAGCGACGTACGTTTTCCGATTGGGCTCTGGAAAAGATGCGCCAAGATGATCAATTTCATCGCAAAATCATTTTCAGTGACGAAGCTCATTTTTGCCTCAACGGGTTCGTCAATAAGCAAAATATGCGTTATTGGTCGGGTGAAAATCCACATGTGCTTCATGAAACACCACTTCATCCACAAAAAATAACTGTTTGGTGCGGTTTGCATGCCGGCGGCGTCATAGGGCCATATTTTTCGTCGACGATAATGATCGTCACGTTATTGGAATGGTAATCGTTATCGCGCCATGATTACCGATTATTTTTGGCCCGAATTGGAAGATATGGACTTGGACAACATGTGGTTTCAGCAGGACGGTGCCACAAGCCACACAGCACACGTTACAATCGATTTATTGAAGAGTAAGTTTAATGAGCGTGTTATCTCAAGAAATGGACCAGTCGATTGGCCGCCTCGTTCGTGCGATTTAACGCCTCTAGACTTTTTTCTTTGGTGCTACGTCAAGTCGTTGGTCTATGCCAACAAGCCGGCAACGTTGGAAGAGCTCAGAGCCAACATCGAACGTGAAATAGCAGCCGTTTCGGCCGAATTGTGTGGCCGAATCATCGACAATTGGGTCCAACGAATCGACCGCTGCAAACGTGCCCGCGGTGGCCATATGAACGAAGTCGAGTTCCATTCATAAATGCTTTGATTTTACTTCAACCCGATAATAAAGTTTTTGAAATATCTCAAATGGTTTGCATTTTATTTTGAAAAAAAGTTGTCAAGTCCTTATTGGAAAACCCTTTATTAAAATAGATATATTTGTTTAAGGCTGAAGTCAAGCCTTTTCTAAATTAAACAAAAGATTTTGGGAAAGATTCATTATTTGCACAATTTTTCGAAATGAAACCTTCCTTAAGATGCGTCCCTGTATTAGGTTACAAATGTTGTTTAAGACCTAATTGTTTGCGTTAAAGAAACACAATAAAAGAAACCCAAATTGCATAAAGTAAATACAAAAGAAATGAGCATATTTTATTCGACCGTAAAAATACAAACACTCAAGGCTTTATTTGCTCTTATTACTATTACATCTCTATTACATCAATTAAGAAGTGGATGATTTTTATTGAGATAATGACGAAAGAACGACGCAAAAGGAATTTTTATATCAATAAACTTTAATTGCAAGAAATAAATTACATCCAAACAAAAACGGTACATTTCCGTTTCCTTCGTTCCTCAATCGCCCGCTCTTTATATTACAAGGAATAAATAGATGAAAAAAGTCGGTTTGTTAAATCTTGTATTTCTCGAGGATTTATCAAGATCTATATTTCCAGATAAATTTATATGTTCATTTAAAGTATGCCGGAAGACTGCTTCATTTTAATAACAGTCATTCTTTAAAGACGTATCTTTTGAACGTTTAATAAGAGACAAACGTGCTAGCTAAAAACATTTCAAAGAAAAATCAATAAATGCCGTCCATAAAAAAATGTTTATGTATTCAGTAGTTACTAATCTGTAAAGCATTTTCAAGATAAAATCAGTATCAGGAATATTTTCTTTATACTTTGAACTATAGGATGTGTCTAAACACAATGATTAAAATAAATTATTCGTTAAATATTTATTTCAATTGTACAAGTAATGTTTTGTGATGGATACTACTACACCTGTAAATATTTCACTATTTCTACTGCAACTCAAATTTACAACAGCTTTTGATATACCAGATGCATCGGAAAGTTATTACCGATTCTTCTAACAGATGTCGCTAGGCTTAAGTATGCAATGTTATGTCATTTTATTGACGTCAAGCTTTAAAGCCTTACATGTTATATTTTGCGAAAGTAACAATGTCATAGATTTATATTTCTTTGAAAACGTCGAGTTTCGTGTCTGAAAAAATTCATTCCTGGCACGCATTTCTTTTCTTATTTAATCAAAAGAAAAAAGCCGCTGAAAGTTATCGTTTGCTGGTAAATACTTGGCATGTTCCAATCGTGAAAAGACGTGAGGCGTGGTTTCGACAATTCGAAAGTGGTGATTTCGATGTGCAAGGCAAAGAACGTTTCGGTAGATCGGAAAAGTTTGAAGATGCGAAACTACAGGAGTTATTGAATGAAGACCCAATCCAAACTCAAAAACAATTGTCAGAAGCGTTATCTATGGCCCAAAAAAAAACGACTAAAGATCGATTACGAGCAATAGGAATCCAAAAGGTGGGAAAATGAGTTCTGCATCAATTGAATGACAGGCAAATGGAAAATCGAAAAATCGTGTGTAAAATACTGCTTCACAGATATGATCCGAAGTCATTTCTGCATCGAATAGTGACCGGTAATGGAAAATGGATTTATTTCGAAAACCTTAAGTGTAAAAAATCAAAGTTACCACGTGGCGAAACGTAACAATGGACTCCAAGGCCACATCGTTTTGGTCGCAAGACAATGCTCTGTGTTTGGTTGGACCAGACTAGTGTGGTGTATTACGAACTGTTGAAGTCTAGTAAAACAGTTAATACTGATCGCTACCAACAAGTTATCAATTTGAATGATGTATTGATAGAAAAACTTTTAGAATGGACCCGAAGATACGGTAAACTGATTTTATAGCACGATAACGCACCGTCTCATACTGCAAAATCAGTCAAGGAAGCATTGAGAGCACTTGGATGGGACATAATATCGCACCCACCCTATTCTTCAGACCTTGGCCCATCCTACCATCGCCTTCTCGCATCAACGGGACACATGCTTGCAAAGCAGCGCTTCGCCAGTTTCGATGAAGTTAGAAAATGGCTCGATGAACGGTTTGGCTCAATAGTCAAACAGTTTTTGTACGGATGGCATCTATCAATTGCCTGAAAATGGGCAAGATGTGTAGAACTAAGTGGCCAATATTTTGAGTCAAGAAATTTTTCTATTTTCTTGAGAATTATGAAGTTTTTGTACATAAGAATCGGTAGCGACGTTTCGGTACATCTGGTATACACGAGGGTATGGTCTGGAAAGGAAAAGACAGGATTTTTAAGATTACTTTTTATAATTTAACAGTAATTTTACAATGCAATACATTTAGATCAACGACTTTACAGATTTTCAATACTCTCAGAATAATAAATGCAGTTTTCTTGACTTTTACTTCATCATTTAAAGTGTACCTTCTCCATTTCTTCACGTTTTGGATGAGATAATAATCGTTGGAAATCAAATCAAGCGAATGTTGCGCACATGAAGCACTTCGAAGTTAGGTCTTGCAGTTTTGTATCAACCTGAGACCTACGCGCAGATGCATTATCATAGTGAAAGAGTACTTTCTTGCAAGATATGGACGCTTAACTTGCATAATACCCTTCAATTCGTCCAGTAGCGCTGTGTAATTGTCCTCAGCGATAGTTTTCCTTTGAAGTAGTTAATGAGCTCCAAAACTTGAGAATCTCAAGAAACTCTGTTCTTACTCTTTGGACTGCAACTTTGACTCCATTCTGTAGGAGCGAATCCATATTTTATATTCTACTGAAAAACGCTAAAAAACTTGGCAGAAGTCTAAAAGCTTTTGAGAAGTGTATTCGTATGGTTTTTTTTTTTGTTGACTCTTAGCAAAGGCGACACATATTTGGTCGAAAGCTCTTCATACCCAACACTGTGCAGAATGTAGTGAATACAGCCTGTTAAGATCTTCGCAAAGTGTTTCTACCAGAACTAAGGAAATCGAGTCTTGCCAATCACAGGGTCGCTTGACCAGGCAAGGTTATACATAAGGAGGAAATTTGTTTTGATAACATTTGGTTTTAAACTCGTGGCGTCACCATCAATCATTCTATATATATATATATATATGTATATACATATATATATATATATATATATATATATATATATATATATATATATATAATAAACTATAAATTTAAGGAATTAGTAGGTAATTCGGAATTTCTGATTTGGATTATATACATATATATATATATATATACATATAATAAACAAGGAAAAGTAACTTGATATTTTTTTCTTTAGACTCTCTACATTTCGCCACAAATTGGTGGCTTCTTCAGGAGAACCAAGAAAGCCACACACTAACTAGACATAACAATACACAACATATACCGTCACGATCGAAGAACATTATATGTTGTCCCATCTAACCTTGACACCTATTAAATCAATTTATCGCGACTCTAAACAATAATAATAATTATTATTATTAATAATAATAATAGTGTGTGGCTTTGATAATTTGCTTGGTTCTCCTGAAGAAGCCACCAATCAGTGGCGAAATATAGAGAGTCTAAAGAAAAAAACATCAAGTCTTTCAGTTCACAGACCGAATTACCTACTAGTTCCTTGTTTATTATCATTAGTACAGTCGTTATACCTTCCTTCAGATATATATATATATATATATATTATATATATATATATATATAAATAATGAATTTAATGAATGTAATGCACGCGAAAGTTCTTGTAATAATATTTCTGTTTAAACTCTGGACAATTTTGTTACACAAAAAAGCTCGTAAAAATTCCTACATAGCATAAATATCTCGAACAACACAATTCCACTCCCACCACTTTCTAAAAGTATTTCAATTTTTTTTATCATGCCACAAGTTAATTTCTCTTGCTATTTTTCATAATCTGAAAATAAATTTTTAAAGGAAATTGATCTTAAGTGTTTCGTAACTATAGTATTTCGGTTTGGGAACTAAATTTCGAAACCGTCATGTAAGTTCGCCATAAAAAAAATATCTAGACGAGTTAGTCGTGAAGATGATTTTTAAATGTAGGACTTACAGCTCGTCTTTGGTTGTTGGAAATTTGGGGGCAATTATAAACTTGTTAATATTTCCAAAGATATTTAGTTTAGTTATTTGGAACTCATCGTCATCCCTTGTCAGATTCAGCTGCGTATTTTTCAAAGTCGCTGGATCGAAGTTTAGTGACCATTATATTAGTTACTTTACTTTGTTACTCGGTAAAGTAATGTCAAATGAAAATACGAAAGGAATAAATATACGAGAAAACATGAGGATGTCAAAGGAACCGAAACTTACAGCTTGTCCCACACTTACTTCAACATTTAGCGGTTAAAGAATCCAAGAACAAATCGGCAACAATTAGATAGAATGTTTTTATTTTCTATAACGAATAACTGTTATAATAATTCATTCTGAAATTAAGTTTATTTTACCTAGAAGTAATTTTTAAATTGCTAAAAATCCTTTTGCTCCGGCCCCTAAGCCATTTATAATCCAAAACAATTATTTATCTTCACGTCGTATTGTAACCCACTATGTATAGACTAACGCTACAAACATACAAGTCTAAATCTGTTAGTGCCTACAATAGGCGGTCAAAGTCGAGAGAATCACATATCAGTATCAAAATGGATCACGTCGAGCAACGAGCGGTGATTAAATATTTGCGTTTAAAAAAGATGATCCCAACCGAAATTCATCAAGATTTGCTGGATACATTATGGGAATCTTAAATATCGTATGACATAGTTAAAAGATGGTAGTTGAATTTTGATGGAGCCTGTGGTTTATTGACTTGATCAATAAGGTTAATATATAACCCCTTTCCTGGAAAGGGGTTATATATTAACCTTATTGATCAAATTAAAAGATGGTGTCGTGAGTTTAAATGTTGTAGATAATCGTATACAGGCGAACACGTAGGTGGATCGCCCATAACCGTAACTAACCAAGAAAATTTTTAAATAGTCCATGATGTGCTGCAAGATCGATGTTTATTAGACAACCAGTCAAAGACGCTGGTCTCAAGTATCATGGGGTATAGAATATAATTACTATCGAATTAAATATGAAGGAATTGTCAAGATGGGTACCACGAATGTTAACAGATGCACACAAGGAAACTTGACAAGACATTTGCAATCATCTTTTAATGCGTTGTAGACACGACAAAGAAGATTTTCTTGCAAGAGTTGTGACAATGTACGAGTCTTGGATTGACCATTATGATATCGAAATCAAAATACAAAGTAAGGAGTGGACACATCGAGGTTCCCCACCGCCGAGAAAATTCAAGAGCCAATCTTCAACAGGGAAGCTCGTGTTATCCGTATTTCGAGATGCTGAAGGAGTAATTTTAGTAGATTTTCTGCAGAAGGGAGCCACAATTACAGGTACTTATTAGGACAACTTAATTCCCAAATTACATGACGCGATAGAAGAAGATCGTAGGAGGAAATTGCGCAAAGATAACGTACCCAGTTACAAGTCTGCAATTGCAACAGCTGCAGTAGCTCAGGCAGCTTCGAATTAGTTGAACAACTACCATATTCGCCCGGCGATTACTAACTGTTTCCAAAACTCAAAGAAACTTATGTGGTAAACGATTTTCATCAAATAATGGGCAGTAAATCAGTGGTTGATCAATTTTTTTCGGGAAGCATTAGAAATGCAAGAACATCGATGAGAAAAGTGTGTTAATTTTAGTGGAGACTATGTAGAAAAATAAAAGTAAATTATTTGCAAATTTTTTATTGCGATTGAGTCAGAGATGGAGCAAAGGATCCACCCTCGTATAAGCAATGTTATACGAGGGTAGTTTGACAAGTAGTGAGAATGGAAAAGAAAAAGGAATTTTTTAATACAAAATAATTTGTATTTTTCAATACAGTCTCCTAATAGAGCAATACATTTATTCCAACAGTGCTCCAATGCCCTTATGCCATCTCCAAAATGCGATTCCGGAAGGCTTGCAAAATACTCATTTACGAAGATGATTAGCTCGTCGTCAGACGAAAATTTCTTTCCACCAAGTGCCGTTTTCAATTTTGGAAAAAGTTGGAGGTCGGAAGGTGCTAGATCCGGGGAATAAGGCGCATGCGGTACTAATTGGAAATTCAACTCGTGGATTTTGTACATCGCAACTGTACTGGTATGCGAGGAAGCGTTGTCTTGGTGAAGCAGAATCTTTTTCTTTCCCATTCCTGGCCATTTAGCACGAATCTCAACATTTAATTTTTGTAGAAGTTCTGCATAATATTGTTCGTTTATTGTGGCACCTTTCTGAAGGTAATCAATGAGCAAAATACCCTTCGAATCCCAAAAAATTGATGCCATCACCTTGTTTGCCGATAAAGTGGCTTTCGCTTTCTCTGAAGATGCAGAACCACGTTCTAGCCATTGTTTCGACTGTTGTTTAGTTTCGGGTGTACTGTAGTGTATCCAAGTTTCATCGCAAGTAACAAATCGCTACCAAAATCAACCGGATTCCGCTTATAAACGTCCAAACACTCATTGGAAATGCGTAAACGAGTGAACTTTTGATCAGTCGTAAGCAATCGCGACACCCATCTTGCCGAAAGCTTGGAAAGGCCCAATTCTTTCATTAAAATGTGGTGTACGCGTTCTGTTGAAATGTTTAATATGTCTGCCATCTCTCTCACTTTGAGTCGTCGATCTTGCGTAATAATATTATTGATTTTTATAATCATTTCCTTAGAAGTCACGACTTTGGGTGCTCCAGAGCGCGCTTCATCTACACAGCTTGTTTAAATTCATTTACCCATCTACTTATTGTGGCGGATGATGGAGCAGATTCACCTTATGTTTCTCGTCACTCATCTTTTATTTCGGTAGCTTTCATACCCTTAATTACGAAGTATTTAATCACCGCGCGATACTCTGCTTCTTCCATTTTAACAAAACGACGTGTTGCTTCTTTTTCAATCAGCCATCAAAAATAAAACTAATCAACGGATTTATCTACATATCGGAATGTAAACATATAAATAGGCAACCTAAATTACAGTGGATTTATTTTACCAATTAGAGTGCCACCTATCTGTCACTCTCACTACATGTCAAACTATCTTCGTACGCTCAACAAAATATTCGTTTGTTATCAATTCGAGACTTATTAAACTGTGAAACTTTTTAGGTAACATACGTGTTTTCAAATAAAAGGGAAGACTTTTGAATTCTACTACAACCGACTACCCGTCAGACGATTAATTAATTTTAATCGTAAAAAGGAAACAACGTTGAATTTTCCGAGAATGATTAAATATCCCATTAATTTCACGTAGACGTGAGGAAAGAGAGAAAAGTTTTACAGAACGCCTGTGCTAAACCAGCGACTATTTAATTAATTAAGAAAAACGGGGTGATTAAAATTATGTGCTCATTATTATTGAAATTTTGCAAATTATAAATTTATGCTTTTTAAATATGTATTGCACTTGTTTAAATTAGTTAATAAAAATAAATTTTTAGTATTACTTTCACTCTCGAATTTACTGCCAATCAATTTTTTCTCAAGTTTATTTTATTCACTTTAGTAAGAGTATTTAGAGTTAATATCGAAATAGAAACTGTAATTGTAGGAAGTTGAATTTGATGGAGCTTGTGTTTGATTCACTTAGTCACTAAGGTTGATATATACACTACCGGTCATATTTATTTGCCCACCCCAATTTAATGTGTTTCCTGAAATACGGATTATATTCGAAAAATCTGTATTATAATTATTCAACAATATTATTAGTGGAAGTAATTCCATATGAATTTCTACGAAAATCTTTAATTGTTATGATATATCGTAAAGGTGTCATGAATTGGAAAAATACCATAAATATTATATAGGCTAATCCCTACAGTATTAACAGTTTTACCTGCATTTCCGAAAGGTATTACCAATATTGTGTTATTGTACTAACTAATTACAATATTAGGATGTGTTATTCAAAAAGGAAAATAAATTTTATGTCAGTCATCCTTCACCTTCTGTTGTGAAAACAGTGAAATAGAGAGTTATTGTGAATATTTTAATGCAATGCCGAAGACGAAGGAACTATCTGTTGAAGTGCGTGCTATGATAATTGCTTATCATCGTACGAGTAAAAGTAATTGCGAAATTGCAAAAGAATTACGATTAAATCGCAGAACCGTTGATTATAATGTTAAAAAATTTGAAGAAAGTGGTACATTTTCCAACAAAAGAAAATCTGGACGACGCAAAGCGACGACATCTACAGATGACCAGCATCTAATACGGATAAGTAGACGCGATAGACGAAAAACAGCACCAGAAATTGCTGCTAAAATGAATAGAGCGCGTACTAAACCAATTAGTGTGTCCATAGTACAGAGAAGGTTAAGGCAAGCGGGTTTATGCGGAAGAATTGCTCTGCGAAAACCACTACTACGAAAGCAAAACAAGATAAAACGACTAAATTGGGCTAAAGAACATAAGAATTGGACGATTGATCAGTGGAATAATGTGTTGTGGACAGACGAATCGAAGTTTGAACTTTTCAGTAGTAAAAGGCGAATATTCGTAAGAAGATCCGCAGGAGAAAGAGTACTGCCAGAATGTATTGCGCCTACCGTAAAACATGGGGGAGGTTCAGTAATGATTTGGAGGTGTTTTGGTGGAAGATCTGTAGGCGATCTCGTCAAAATTGAAGGAATCCTAAGAAAGGAAGGCTACAAGGAAATTTTAGAAAATAACGCTGTTCCTTCAGGACTAAGGATTCTTGGCGAAAACTTTGTATGTCAACAGGACAATGATCAGAAACACACTTCTAGATTGTGTGGCGATTACTTGCGTCAACTGGAAGAGCAAGGGCAAATCTCTATAATGGTATGGCCAGCTCAAAGTCCTGATCTGAACCAAATAGAGCTTCTTTGGGAAGAATTGAACTGGAAAGATCAAGAACGTGCTCTATCACCCACCACTGTGCTGTGGGAACAACTTAAAGAAGCCTGGGCACAAATTACAGAAGATACTCAAAAAATTAATTGAAAGGATGCCACGGTTATGTGTCGCAATTATCAAAAATAAATGTGGGCACATTGATGAGAGCAAAATTTAATAATAATTAATGATAAAGTTTTTATATAAGAAAAATGTAACTATTTTATGTTTATTTTACACTATTGTATTGGTACAATAAATAAATTTTCAGTACACATTTGATAGCTTAATAATTTTGGTGAAAATTAAGGGTGGGAAAATAAATATGACCGGTAGTGTAGGCTAATTACTTAGCCTTCTTGCTTTTTATATTATATGTTGAATCATTTTGCTTTATCCCTTTTTAAGAATATGAACAAAGTTAAAACTCGGAACAGAATAATTCTATTTTTCATTTTAATATAAATGAAATTTTTTCCTAATATTCTACAAAAGATAAATTCCAGAATTAAGAAAGAAAAATTAATCACAAAAAATAATTTCTTTGTGGTCGTGGTAATGCACGGATAATATAAGAAATTCCAAGAAAAAAGAAAAAGGAGACAAAAAAAATACTCCCGCTAATAAAGTTTTATATAAGTCGTCCAGTTTCATTTTATTATACTCCATTTTAATTATTCATAGCAAAATGAGATAAAAATGAGGTAGAGAGCAACAGGAACGTCCGTTTAATTATATATGTGGGCTATGTTTATGAACGTAAATTGTATAAATTTTTGCACGGAGACATTTTAATGAAGCCTTACACGCAGGATATTAAACCAAGTCTTCGCATCATACGGTACAATTATTCTTTACAGTGAATTTACGATCCCTAAACAGGTTGGCAATGCATATTAATTATTTCTAATTACATTTTAGTTGGTTCATTATGGGGGATCACGAGCTGTGGCCACTTGGCTTTAGTAACGAGAGTCTAGATGGCACTCACCTGGTGTAGATGTCAACAGACCGTGTTAGAAGGTCTTTGTTGTGCCGCCATTGTGAAACGGTCGTCATTATCACGCGACCATCGCCTGCTTTGACTCTCTCTTTTATAAAAGGACGCTGACGTACTTGAAATGGAGACGCTGCGCTGGCGGGTTGTAGTTTTCACAATAAGGACGGGCAAAAGTGGCACATTACGTAAGACATTCTTAAAATTTTCTTCTTTTATTTTAACTGCGGCAATATACATTCTCAATAGAAGAAGAGGATAATGTTTTCCACTTACAGAACTAGGAATTTCAACACGAAACGTTTCTCCGAAGGCTGTAATTACTGACACAGTTCTTTGAATAATCGGTAAGGTAGTTATCGATACAGACATATTATCTCTGTTAAAATGACAATTAGTTATTATACCGCAACCGAAATATAACAGGTTTTCCAATAAGAGTGATATGATTTCTTAAAAAAAAACACTTATTGTTAAGAAAATTCAAAAGTTTTTTATTTAATGTGAAGTACAATCGATACAATTAAGTTCTAAATAAAACGTCATTCAAATGGCCTCCACGACTTCTTCTGCAGGAACCAATTCGATGAACCCAATTTTCGAGCACTTTTTCCACTAAATCTAGTCGCATATCATGAATAGCACGTTCAATATTGACTTGTAAAGCTTGAAGAGAGTCTGGTTTATTTCGATAGACCAATGACTTCAAATAACCCCACAAGAAATAGTCTACTGGTGTTGAATCACAACTTCTTGGAGGCTATTCAATATCACAATTTCTTGAAATAATCGAATCTCCAAACTTTTCTCGCAATAATTCTATTGTTGCATTTGCTGTGTGGCATGTAGCTCCGTCTTGTTGGCACCAAATGTTGTCAAGATCAACTTCTTCCAATATCGGCCATAAAAAGTTGGTTATCATCAATCTATACGGCTCTCCATTGACCGTAACGGTGTTACCAGCTTGGTTTTGAAAGAAGTACGGACCGATGATTCCACCATACCAAAAACCACACCAAACTGTCAATTTAGCTGAATGTAATGGTTTTTCATAAATAATTTGTGGATTTTCTTCGCACCAGAATCGACGGTTTTGTTTATTTACCACACCATCCAGATGAAAGTGAGCCTCATCAGAGAAGATGATTTTCTTAAAAAAAACGTTTTCAAATTGTTCCGAGGCAAAATCAGCAAATTCACGACGTTTACGGTGGTCCAATGGCTTCAGTTCTTGAGTGAAAACAATTTTATAGGTAGGGATGCAAACCCAAATCCTTTCTCAAAATCCGCCAGGTTGTGATTTGAGACAGTCGCAATTGTTGAGAACGTCTTGGAATCGACAAATAATGGTCTTCAGTAACACTTGCCTGAACGGCAGCAATATTTGCTTTACTTCGAGCGGTTCTTTGTCTTATTGGTACTTGAAAATTATATAAAGAAAATGTAACCTCAAAATTTTTAACAATTCGACGAATAGCGAACACAATTGGACGATTATTACGACCATGAAGTAGCAAAAGCGCACGAAAAGTTGCAATTGGAGAACGATTATTTTGATAATAAAACTGAATAATTTGTAAACGTTGTTCTTGCGTATATCTCTCCATGATGAAATGGTGTAAACACTACTGAATACAATGAAAAACAAATGACAGATCATGACATATTACAAATGGCCGAAATGTCTCTTCAAAGTCATATCGTCCCTACTGGAAAACCTTATATTTAGATATAAGGTATTAGTATTGTTATAAATTTTATCCTTTCGTGTTTGGACGTCTTCAACCTTTAGGGATAATGAAATGCTTTCACCTCTTTTTCAAGGTAGTTATTTCGTCGTTTTTCTTTATTTCCTTTACCCTGTAATACATTGATTTATATATTAATATATATTTTTATTTTATGGATATTTTTATATCGTCTAGAGAAATATATATATATATATATATATATATATATATATAAGTACTTACATTTTCTTCTGATGAAAATTGTAAATTAAAGAAAGCACACATTTTAAATTAACAAAATTATACGGTGGTTCTGCGCGTTTATTTTTATAAACTTAACTGATAAAACTGTTATGTATATGTAATATATTTCCTTTTTTTCTTTCTCCCATGTCTATGTTTGAACGTCAAGTGTACATGTAGTTATACTAGGTGTGGCAATTAAATAACGAGACTGATGTGAGAAATTTTACTTATTCTATATAAACTTGTATTTATCTTTTATCCCCTTAAACATACTCTCCTTCCCTATCTATACACCGCTGTGTACGTGTCTTCCATTGTTTAAAACAATGCTGTAGTTCATCAGTTGTCAACCTCTTCAAAAGCTCTGCAGTTTTTGCTTTTATATGTTCAACAGGCTGACAATTGGTACCCTTTAATGCGCTTTTCACTTTTGGAAACAGGTAAAAGTCACATGGTGTAAGGTCTGACGAATACGGAGTATGACCAACCACAGCTATGCGCTTGTCCGTTCAAAACTGCTTCACGGATAGGGCAGAGTTGGTGCGTTGTCCTGGTGCAGAATCCATGTCTTCCACAAATTCGGTTTTTTCTTCCTTAATCTTTCCCACACATTGATTAGGACTTCTTCGTAGTATTTTTGATTAATAGTTTGACTCCCAGGCAGCCAGGCAGTCATGATAACACCCTTGATATCGAAACAAAGATCAGCATTCTCTTCAATTTGGACTTGTTCATTCGCGCCTTTTTCAGTCTTCGCGATCTGACCGCCTTTCAGTGCATCGATTGACGCTTTGTTTCCGGGATATACTAGAAAATCCAAGTTTCATCACATACGATGATTTTTGTGAGCAAGTCTGGTTCTTGCGCGAGTCGCTCCATAATGTCAAAGTAAATGTTCATGTGATTGTCTTTTTGTTCCTGAGTGAGGTTTTTCGTTACAATTTTGATACAAACTTTTATCGTGTTTAATTTGTCATGCGAAATGTGTCTTACTGTTTCTCTATTAATGTTTACTCTATCGTCAATGATCCGAATACTCAGATGTCGGTCTTTCTCATAATTACATAATTTGCTGAACGTTCCTTGTAGCTCTTACAGTCATAGGTCTACCAGGACGTTCCTCGTCTTCTATCGTTTCACGGCTTTCAGAATACCATTTGTGCCATTCAAAAACTCATGTGACATAACATTATTACCAAACACCGCCTTTAACATTTGTAAATATTCTGTTGGCGATTTTTTTAATTTGGAATTTCAGGTTAATTCTCAGATCAATTTTTATGTCAACCATTATCACGGCACAACTAACAGTATACCCTACAATGAAATCTCGAGAGTAAACTAAAATAGACAGAGAGGCGAAATTACAAATTGTTGCTTGGGAAGTATCAAGGTCAATGAGATTCCAATTACAGCTTCGTCCGAGTCAATTGCACGATGGAAGGACATAAAAGGATTTATGAATACAAATACAGCTTGAATAGTAACAAAATAAATGCAACAGCTTTATAAAAACGTACTTTGGAAAAAAGCATAAATTCGGCTATAAAGATATCGAAATTCTTGAAATAGAAAACAATTACAACAGACGTATAAATAAAGAAGGGATATATGTATGTAAATAAAGACCAAAACGCTATAAATAATAAAAGAAAAACGATCTTACCACTCTCAATGTGTTCTTTGTAAAAGCTTTGTTTTACATTTAGAATTGGTATTTTAGAGTTTTCTGCAAACAATAGGGTAGAATGCTGTCAGCTTATCTGCTTTCACGACACCTATCAAGACATTTGCCACCTTGGTCTTTCTTACGTCCGTAGTTTCGTCAAAAGTAGTACATATTTTTTTCCTTTTGCAAATTCCATTTCTTATGATTTTCAAGTACTTCTCGAGTATGTGGTTTTTTCTTATTTTTTTGATAATAGCAAAGGTAAGTCTTGAAAGAGGTTTCCGGGATACTTTAACATTTACCAATAGCTTTACTATCACTAAAGCTTTTTTCATGGTATCTCACCTACTAATCTCCAAAACATTGCCTGCTTAGTTGTTGAAAGGATAATATATTCTAAATTATATTTCACACATTCAGTTCACACTTTCTTTCAATTAGTTCGTAACGCTATCCAGAAAGTCATCTTAAGAGCTGGTAGTGTTTTGTATACTGCACCGAAAACTCAACAAGTAATATTTTACACGATGTATGAAATCTATTTACTGCAAAACCTTCTTTTAGTCTGCACTAAAGTGATTATCAGTTTTCTAATGATACTGATGTAAATAAGTCTATTAGTGAAACAATATTTCATTTAGCTTTAATTTAATAATTGTTATCAACGTGTTTTCTAAATATTCAATTTCCTTTGATTATAATTTAACACATTAGGCTAAGCAAATAACCTGCGTGATAGCAACTGTTCATTGAATTATATTTTCGAGAGTGTTCGAAACATAAAGTCTTGAAGACAAAAGAAATACGCTAGCACTCATAGAAATACTCTAAAAGGTTCCTTCTTGTGTTCCTGTCAAGAAAAATGACACGTTAAGTGCAAGCTTCAACATCCAATTTCCTTCGGAATGAAAAAGTATGTATGTGCGATTGTGTATTTTACAACTATAATATAAGGAAGAATTTGTCGGACTTCAAGCATATATAGAGGCAATATTGTCTGATGTAGGTGATTAAAGTTGTATTAAGTCACCTTATTAATTATATTACCTTTAAAGTCGCCGTAGTATGCAGAAATATCCTTTATATTTGAATATACACAGAGAACAACCTTTCCGGAATCTCGATATTATTGAAAAATAGAATGATATATTTATAATTAATACCGTGGTAAATTCCTTGAGAACTTTTTCATCAAGTACCTTTGACACTTCATTTAAAGTACACAACGTCGTCTTGTACTTCGTTCATTGTTTTTAGTTAATCCGCTAATGTCAATAAAGTATATTGTAAACTTCTCATAACATGTCTACTACTAAGTAATTCATATGAATAGTTCATAAATTTGTTTCTACTTGAACATTAAATAGCAATGTGTAAGAATGAGTTGACAAAGTGAATCTTTAGATTTTAGAATATTGTACCATATATTTTTCTTAGAGGGACTATTCTGACGGCGTTTCAATGAGATGCCACTCATCTTCTTCTCTTGAAAAAAGAGAGAGAGAGAAGAAGATGAGTGGCATCTCATTATAACGTCGTCAGAATAGACCTTCTAAAGAAAATATATGATACAATACCCTGAAATCTAAAGATTCATATAAAAATTGTCTATATATATATATATATATATATATATATATATATATATAGACACACACGTACGTGATAAATACTCATCACCATGCACTTGCTTATTTTCCTGTTTTTGAGTTTAAAGCAGAACTTGATATTGGTCCTTTGTTAAAAAATTCATTTTTTGACCAATGCCAAATACACACTGTTACTTTAGCCCAATTTCTCTCCTTCTAATAATGCAAATATCATGATATTTTGACATAATATTGGTGAGAAATCTGCCTTACCGACGCATATTCTTTTTAATAGATGGCGCCACCAAGAATTACTATTTTCAAGAAGTTTCATTTTCTCTGCGACAGACTGTGTAATTAGAATTTATACCAAGTAAAGATCGTATAAATTCTGCATCAGAAATCTAATAACTACTTTTATAAAATCAGTATTAATTAAAGAATAAATTATTATTATATATATTGGGTTGGCAACTAAGTACTTTCGGTTTTTACTGATAGAGAGCGTTGCTTTATTTTTTGTATAACGTATGTTAGTGCTGTACTTTACCGTTTGTCGCATGATACTAGTCACATTGACGTAACTTCAGAAGCAAGTAGTGCGTGATTTTTATTAAAGCTATTAGTTGTGGGTTAATTTTAAATGGAGTGCAGAAACGAACATTTTCGACATATTTTACTATTTTATTTTCGTAAAGGAAAGAAAGCTGCTGCGGTTCACAAAAAGATATATGAAGTTTACGGTGCTAATTGCTTAACAGAGTGCACGTGTCAGAATTGGTATAAAAAATTAAGTTCTGGAGATATTTCTTTCAAAGATGAGCAACGTTCTGGTCGGCCTACTGAAGTTGATGACCAAATCAAAGTCATAATTGAAGAGGATCGTCATATAACTGTTCGAGAGGCTGCAGAGAGGCTACATGTATCGCACACAACAATTGAAAAACATTTAAAATGTCTTGGGCTAGTTAAGAAGCTTGATAATTGGGTACCTCACGAATTGAAAGAAATTCGTTTAACACAAAGAATCAACTTTTGTGATATGCACCTTAGACGAAATGAAATCGACCCTTTCTTAAAAAGAATCATCACTGGTGATGAAAAATGGGTCCTGTACAGTAACATAGTTCGAAAACGATCATGCAGCAAACACGATAAACCAGCTCAAACCACATCGAAAGCTGAATTGCATCCAAAAAATATCATGCTGTCAGTTTGGTGGGATTACAAAGGTGTTGTGTCTTTTGAGCTGCTTCCAAGGAACCAAACGATCAATTCTGATGTTTACTGTCCACAATTAATAAAACTGGATTAAGCAATCAAAGAAAAACGGCCAGAATTGTCAAATCGGAAAGGTGTAGTTTTCCACCGAGATGATGCAAAGCCTCACACATCTTTGGCAACTCGTGGGAAACTATTGGAGCTTGGCTGGGAAGTGATGCCACATCCCCTATACAGCCCTGATCTAGCACCATCTGATTACCATTTATTTCGAAGTTTGCAGAATTCTTTGAATGGTAAAACTTTCACAAATGACGATGACCTTCACTCGCACCTGGTTCAGTTTTTTGCTGATAAGGACCAGAAATTTTATGAGCGCGGAATCATGCAGCCGAAAGAAAGATGGCAAAAGGTCATTGAGCAAAATGGAAAATATATAATTGATTAAAAACTATTCTTTGTTTAAAAAAAAGTGTTTTGTTTTATACTACAAAACCGAAAGTATTTAGTTGCCAACCCAATACATCAGCTTTGGTCCAAAAGTGTATACATTTTTTCAAAATTGACTTTAAAATTTATCAGTTTCACACATTATTATATTACTGTTGCTTAAACATATATATTTTCTAAGGTTTTTGTTATATTGAAAAGAAGAATTTAATGTGTAGGAAGTTTATTTAATAAAGTAAAGAAACCACACACAAAAAATGTTAAAGTAGCTAATACAATACACTGAAGCTTCTACTTTCGTCAAAATAAATAATTATGTACTATAAATATAGGTTCAAGTAGAAAAGATGTTTCTTAAATCTCTAATCCTCGTTGTAAAAAACTGCTCTCTTTATTCATCCGAAGTTTCTTTTCACAATTTTTTATTAGTGTTGGTTTAAGAAACAACATCTGCGGCAATGGAACCTACGTCCTAGTTCAGGAAATGATTAATAGCTTTTGGGAAAAATTTTCAATACGCTTTTTCCTCACATTAAAACTGAACAATCGCAAAACCAGCAACAATACAATTTCCCAATTCAAATCTCAACGAATATTTATAATAAACGTCGAGTCGTGTTCGTTTAGGGCATCAGAAACATTAAAAGTTTCAAACATATCTCCACTATTCATAATCCAACACTTGATTAATGAAGGATTCCATCACAATTCCAATGTCATGATTATTTCTTCCGCATTTGTCTTTTTATCTGGATGACTGAACTTTTTTCTCGTTAGTGAAGATTTCCTTTTACTATACTGTCAACTACACACGGGTTAGACATCGCCATTCTGAGAGTTTGGTGTTCCCTCATTTAACGTTTGAACGGATAAAACGAACGAAAAACGTTCTTCTACGGCGTCCATCTGAGGTGTTTTATTCTTCAATTAAGCTAATGAGAATGCGCCCCCGTAAATTTGATTTTGATTGCTTTTTCAGCCCAATTCCATTCCACACTTCCCTACGTAAGCGACGGCATCTAGTTCAACCTCGAAAAGTTTTGACTTAATTTTCTCATTTTTTCTTTCTTCTTTTATTTCTGTATCTGACTCTTTTACTCTCTCCATGTCTTATTTTACCATCGCAATATTTTATAAAAATTTCAAACGACTTAATCGATTACGGACAGTGCAATGATTCATTCTAGCCGACGCTGACCATAAAGTGTCGAGAAAAATGGGCATTCGTGCCGGCGTACAGCGTCACAGAACCGTAAAATATTAGCATCTTAAATTTTCCTCCTTAATTATAACCCCCGTGTTGGAAAGAGAGAACGTTAACGGGTTCGGAGCGAGAGATAAACGGTTTTAGCTTTTCGGAGTTGGTTTTAATGTTAATAAGGACCGGTTATGATTGATATTGAAATTTCGGTGAATGGAAAATGTGTTTGCGCCGTGATGAATGCTGTTATTTGTCTTGTTTATTGTATAGTTCCTTCTCCTTTTTCCCGTTCCTTATCTAATCTTTATAAGTTATGCAGATGTCCGAACGAATTAAACATGGAAAATGAATACGATCCGTAATTATTTGAGTTTGTTTTAAATTAAGACATCAAAATTATTTGAATGTTCACTCTCTGGCTTAGCATCTGGAATCGCATACAAGCATTATTGTAGATTCTAACGTTTCGCCTTTAAACGCATACTACATCTACAGGGTTCCCTATTAAACTTATTAATAATAATAATAGTCTTTAATGCCCAACAGATAACAACCCAATTGCAAGACATATTACTAAAATTAAGGATAATCATTGCACTTAATTTAATACAAAAACAAAAGAAAGCACCCAGTCAAACAAGACGGTCTCTGTTGATTAATGCTGTATTAGAAAGAGATCCAAGTATATTTCATTGGCATTTCTGCACATACAAAGGGTACTAGGAAAGTTTTGCGATACAGTTTTGTATATTTATTTTTTTCAAAGTAATTTCCTCTACACTCAATACATCTCTCCGCCCTCCGAAACCAGTCTTTAAACCAGTTCTGCCACGTTTCACTAGGGAGTAAAGCACACTCGTTGTCCCCAACTCGCAGAATGTCCTCATCACTGGAAAACCGCCTCCATTTTAGCTTCATTTTCACATGCGGGAACAGTGCAAAATCGCAAGGAGCAAGATCTGTACTGTAGGGAGGGTGCTAGAGAAGTTTCAATCCTGTCGTGGTCAAATATTCGGTGCAGGCCTTAGCGCGGTGAGCTAGGGCATTATCATGATGGAGAAACCAGGTGTCCATTCTTGACTTGGCCGCAGGTTCTTTATAGATCCAATTACTTTAGGTAGGCACTGTTCAGTGTACCACTTAGCTGTGACTGCCTTCAGTGTGTCCAAAACGACGCGTTCCACAATTCCACTCGATTTGAAAAATACTGCTATCATTCTCTTCTTTACAGATCGAAATTTTCTGACGATTACGGGTGTGTTCTCATCATCAAAGATTCAAACTTTGTCTTGAGCTTTGGTCGGCACATCGTAATAGAACAGCCAAGTCTCGTCACCTGCCACGATGTTATTCACATACCGAGATTGTTCCTTATTAAACTTTTTTATCATCTCCCGGCACCAAGATATACGTCGTGTCATCTGCTCTTCAGTCAGTCCATGCGGCACCCAGGGAGAACAAAGTTTCTTCACGTGCAAATAATCATGTAGAATAGAACGAATTGCTGGTGCATTTAGGCCTGAAGTTCCCTCTATCTATTGGTAGGTCACTCGTCTATCCTCGGCAAGCATTTTCTTCACAGTAGTAACGGTTTTCTCCGTAACAGTTAAATTTACAACTTCGGAATTCTCTATACCGCCTGAATATCGTTGTGCGATGTGGACAAACATCACCTAGTGCGAGAGTCATTTCTTCCAAGCACTGGTCTATGTTTAAATCACGCACGAAATTGTAACTCAAAATAGCCCTTATCTCATTTCGTAACCACGATGCCATCTCAAGCACTTTACACTCTCACTGCTAATGAATAACTGAGCCCATCGACATGGCGCGGCGGTTACTATGCATGAACATATCTTAACATGTAACAACAAGCAGCTTCCTACTATTCATCGTTGCGTCATATTGCAAAACTTTCCTAGTACCCTTTTGTATGTACCAGTGGAGCCTTGTAAAAGACATTGGTTCTTGCCCTAAGTATAGAAAAAGTTGCCGACGATCTAGTACTCACCATTTTAAAATGGGAAATTGGGTCTAAGAATAAGTACAGTTCTATTTACGAGTATATATATGTCGTAGTGTACATGGTTACAGTTTTTACATGAGATTACTAAACGGAACCTGTAATCAGTAAATCGCGCAACGTTTCAGTATCATAGATATGGCACTGGAAGTGAACGAACTAATAATTCTCTTACAAAATGGATAGTACCACAACGTTATGAAAACAATTAAGGATCAAGTTATGCTATCCGATACAAAAATATACTCCGAATTAAACTCACAATATGACCAGAAAAATATATTTCAAATAAAAAGCCTCTTGCGAAATCTGTTGAGACAAGCACATAAATCATATTCGTCTTTAATAATGCCGTATTTATTGATACAAATAATGTGTGGGTAATTGAAAGTTCGAAGGGCGAAATTAGTGGTATTTCAATTCTTGCATTCCAACACTTTATACTGCCTTTTCATGTGTATCCTTCACTTTAAAATAATTTATTACCAATTTTAGTGGCCCACACCTAACGAAAGTAAATGTATTCGTTCAATCGACTCTGTCGAGAACGAAATATTTCACAAAATAAATTCGCCGCTTTGTTTCCATATACGACAACAGTTTTGCCTTAAATTTATGTTCCTATTAAAACTTCCAACAATGTAAATATGCGTGAGTAAAAGCAGATTAATGTGTGAGATATTGTTGAGGATCATAATGGTCACGCAATATTCGCGGTGTTAAAGGCTGCACACTTCGTGGAGTGCCGGCGTGCTGTATTTTTTTCTCTCGTGAAATGTCAGGGAGAGTTATTCTTTTCATTAGTTCAAATTGCTGAACAGAATTATCCGAGGGATTACAGGTTTTGATGATTAGAATATGGAGAGATCCCATTTGGTACCTTGTAACGTGAAAATGTAATACGATTATGTTGTAAACTTTTTTTAAAATATATTAAATTTAATTACGTGTTGGTAGAAATATTAATTTGAAAAAAGAATTGTGTTTATTGTTACACGCTCGTTTTTTGTCTTTCGTTCATATTTTGTGTACCCCGCTGTATATTTCAATAGCACAATTTTGAGAAAAATACCTTAGACAATTATGATATCTTCAGCAGATGTACTTGCAGTTCTTACTTCGTAATTTAAAGATTATTTAAATTATTTTATTACGGCACTGCCTTCATTAATCCCTTTAGTTAATCGACTTTTTTACCAGGTGTACCGGAAAGTCATTACCGGTTTTTTCGTAAAAAAAACTACATAATTTTCAAGAAAATGGAAAAATTTATTTATACAAAGTATCGGCCATTTGCTTCTAGTCATCTTGCTTATCTTTCAGGAAATTTATGTATGCCATCCCAAAAAAACTGTTCGTCCTTTGAACAAAACCATACGTCGAGTTATTTTCTAACTTCTTCGAAAAGTGCTGCTCTTTATGGAAAGGCGATAGTTGAACGGAGCAATGTCTGAAGAGTACTGCGGGTGCGATATTATGTCCCATTCAAGTGCTTTCAACGCTTCCTTGACCGATTTTGGTGTTTGAAACGGCGCACTGTCGTGCTGTGAAATCATTTTACCCTGTCTTCGAACTCATTCTGGACGTTTTTCTATCAATGCATTGTTCAAATTGATAATTTGTTGTTGGTGGCGATTAGAATTAACTGTTTCACCAGGTTTTAACAATTCGTAGTACACCACTCTACTCTGGTCACACCAAACACAGAGCATTGTCTTACCATCAAAACGATTTGGCCTTGGAATCGATGGGTCGACTTTACCAGGCGATAACCATGATCCTTTGCGCTTAAAGTTTTCAAAACAAATCCATTTTTCATCAACAATCACTATTCGATGCGCAAATGACGTGCCATCATACCTTTGAAGCAGCATTTCGCAGACGATTATTCGATTTTCTATTTGCCTGTCATTCTGTCGATGTGACACCCATTTTCCCATCTTTTAGATTTTTCCTATTGCTCGTAATTGTTCGCTAATCGTTTCTTGGGCCACATTTAATGCCTCTGCTAATTGTTTTTCAATTTGGGTTGGGTCTTCATCCAATTACTCCTTCAGTTTCGGATCTTCGAACTTTTTGAGTCTACCAGAACGTTCTTCGTCTTGCACAGCAATATCACCACTTTTGAATTGTCGAAACCACGCCGCACATGTTTTTATGTAAGTTTCTACCTGCAAACAATGACTTTCAGCGGCTTTTTTCTTTCGATTAAATAAGAAAAGTAATGCGTGCTTTGAATTCACGTCTTCAGGCATGAAACTCGACATTTTCAAAGAGGTGTAAATCTATGACTGTTACTTTCGAGCTTCATCAACACAGCTTGTTCTACCACATTTAAATTTATTTACCCCTCTACTTATTGTGGCGGATGATGGAGCAGATTCACCTAATGTTTCCCGTAACTCATCTTTTATTTCGGTAGCTTTCATACCCTTAATTACGAAGTATTTAATCACCGCACGATACTCTGCTTTTTCCATTTTAACAAAACGACGTGTTGCTTCTTCTTCAATCAGCTGTCAAGCATAAACTAATCAACCGATTTATCTAAATATCGGAATGTAAACATATAAATAGCCAACTTAAATTACAGTGCATTTGTTTTATCAATTAGAGCGCCACCTATGTGTCATTCTCACTACTTGTCAAACTATCCTCCTAAATGATAGTTGAAAGTTTCGAAAATGTTAAGCTAGGGACAAACATTTTGTCATTAAAAAAATGTACTACTTCTAATGGTTTATATTATACATCAATTTAAATCTGATTATCTATTTTCATATCATAAAGCAGTACCATAATAAATAATTGATGTATCTCGAAATATAAACATCGTTTTATATTATAGATGTAATTCAAAGCGATTGAATATATTAAATTCGAAGTTGCATGTTTGTATAATGGAAATATGTAATATATTCAGAATTAAATCGAATTCTTTATATTCTTTTTCAGATATCACGAATGTAGAAGTCGAATATTCAAAATGTCACGAAATTAGTAAAAGAAATATCAAGTAAACGTAAATATCTTCTTACTTTGATCCCCATACTTATAAATACATACAAAATGTTGTTTTAGTTCCATTTATGAATTCAAAAGAAACTTCTTTGCTTTGAAAAAAAAACAAATCCCTAATTCAAATACATATCTTTTTTCTATTAAGAAAGGTATTTACAAAAAAATATTCTGCTACGATTTTTATATAAAGACGATTTACTTTGAAGAAAATAAGCTGTATGCTTTCTTTGGTTACAGATTTTTGCTATTATCAGAAAAAAATGATTGAGAAAATACCCCATTTATTGTTTTTTAAATTATACCGATTTATACGTATTCATACATATGTAAACAATACTGTTTCTATTTGAAACGAATTTATCTACGAATAAATTAAACTCTCTAAATTGAGATTCAATTACCCTCATAATTGAAACGTTACAGTTTTCTGATGATTAAATAATTACAATTAAATTGAACAATTCTGATTTTTAAGTGCAATTGGATAAACCGAAAGTATTTAGGGCTTTGTGATGTATTTCTAATGATCAGCTTTATTTTTGTTTGTAAATTACAAAATTAATGAAGATTTATTTAAATTTAAATTCATGTATAGTCTAGTAGCAATTAAAAAAAATGATTTACGAAAAGTTTTTATATTTCACAATTTTTCGTATCAACTAAAAAATGTAATATGTATATATATATATGTTTTATATATATATATATATATATATATATATATATATATATATATATATATATATATATAGTATTTTTTTTATATATGTATATATATATATATATATATACATATATATACATATATATATATATATATATATATATATAGTCTAACATAGAATATAAAACTGGAATAAAACTGTAGATAGCTCTTAAAGACTTCATTGTTTTTGAAGTATTCTGCACGAAGATTAATGCACTTTTGTATGTGCTTGAACCAACTCTGGAAACAGCTGTCGCACTTGTTTGTTGGTACAGTCAAAATTATGTTTTTGAAGGCATGGACTACTCCTTTTGACGACTGGAACCTTTGACCATGCGGTCCGTCCTTGACTTTCGGAAAAGTAAAGGAATTGTTTGGACTTAGGTCCGGACTGTATGGAGTACGGTCCAGCAATACGACGTTTTGTTGCGTTAAAAATTCAATTGTCTCGTATGGTGTGTGCCAACTTGCATTGTCTTGGTGGAGAATGATTCGTTGTTCGGGGCTGTTCGAAGCTCGGCGATGACTTGTGGCAAACAAATGGTTGTATACCAATAGGCAGTAACAGTTCTTTGTAGGTATAGAAAAGCCGACAAAAGTCGTCCGTTCTCGAAGTGTCTCTAAAAAGATGGTCGCGACATTTGTCTCGAAAACAGGTCATGTAGCAACAATTCCTCTACAATGTCCAAGAATCGTTACTGTCGATTGGTGCACAACCATTTGTTTGCCGTCAGTCAGCGCTGAGCTTCGAAAAACCAAACACAAACGACGAGTCATCCTCCACCAAAACAATTCAGGTTCGCACACAGCACACAAGACATTTGAATTTTGAACCCAGCCTAAGTCCCAAGGATTTCTTTAACTGTCCGGAAATCAAGAACGAACTGTGTAGTCAAAGGTTCCAGTCTTCAGAAGGAGCAGTCGATGCCTTCAAAAACACAATTTTGACTGTACCAACAAACGAGTGGAACAACTGCTTCCAAAATTGGTTCGAGCGCATGCAAAAGTGCATTAATCTTCGTAGAGGATACTTCGAAAAACAATGAAGTCTTTAAAAGCTATCTGCTGTTTTATTCCAGTTTTACATGCAAAACTTAAGAGACAACCCACGTACTATATACAAATTTTAAAATAGAAATATGAATCTTTGTCTAAAGAATATAACATCAACATCTTGCGTAAGAAAATGGAGTAACAAAAAGGTTCAGAATTTCAATATGCGATTAAGTATACTGAATACGTAGGACGTATACGACAGATCTCTTGAAAATTAATTTTGTCTCAAATAATTCAAGAACTGATATAATCATCAGTCATACTAAACTTATTACTTTCCAGGAGAGACTATATGGAATATTCAACAGTTAATTGACTGATTAATGTGAACTTCCTTGAAACGAAATTCATGACGGGCATCAACAATTTAAATGTTTGCAGTTTGAAATCGGTGGAGCGTGCAATTTCTATTGAGAACAAATTTATATAGAACCATCTCGAAATACATCAATCTTCTTGAATATTTCCGATCATTATTTTATTCGAACAGAGCATAAATTGAAATTAATTTAAATTTCTGATGATTGACGTAGAGTACACCTACGAAGTCGATAGGATGATGAACATTTGCAATGGTTAATTTCGAACTAAATAGTACATTTTGTTTACTTCCGAAATTGACAGGAAATGATTTATTAATTGCGAACGATAAATTACCTACGCGAAATGAATTATCAATACTTTATGCGAACCCGGTTAATACCTGGTAAGAGATACTTAAAATTTAATACAATTTCTCACATCATTTTATTGTTTCGAAGGTTATATCCAGAAATTATATAGGAAGAAATTGTTTATGTATGTTTAAATTACATATTGAACGTATGTATGTACATATATGACATAATCTATACAGTCTGTCGCAAATAAATACAAAATAATTTTGATTTTTCAATATATTCTCCTAAAAGAGCAATACATTTATTCCAACGGTGCTCCAATGCCCTTATGTCATCTCTAAAATGCGATTCCGGAAGGCTTGCAAAATACTCATTTACGAAGATGATAAGCTCGTCGTTTGACGAAAATTTCTTTCCAACTAGTGCCGTTTTCAATTTTGGAAAAAGGTGGAAGTCGGAAGGGGCTAGATCCGGCAACTAAGGCGCATGCGGTACTAATTGGAAATGCAACTCGTGGATTTTGGACATCGCAACTGTGCTGGTATGCGAGGTTGAAACAGAATTTTTTCTTTGCCATTCCTGGCCGTTTAGCACGAATTTCAACATTTTTTGTAGAAGTTCTGCATAATATTGTCCGTTTATTGTGACACTTTTGTGAAGGTAATCAATGAGCAAAATGCCCTTTGAATCCCAAAAAATTGATGCCATCAACTTGTTTGCCGATAAAGTGGTTTTCGCTTTCTTTGGAGGTGCAAAACCACGTTCTAACCATTGTTTCGACTGTTGTTTAGTTTCGGGTGTACCGTAGTGTATCCAAGTTTCATCGCAAGTAACAAACCGCCTACAAAAATCAACCGGGTTCCGCTTATAAAGGTCCAAATACTCATTGGAAATGCGCAAACGAGTGAACTTTTGATCAGTCGTAAGCAATCGCGGCACGCATCTTGCCGAAATCTTGGAAAGGCTCAATTATTTCGTTAAAATTTGGTGTATGCGTTCTGTTGAAATGTTTATCATGTCTGCTATCTCTCTCACTTTGAGTCGTCGATTTTGCGTAATAATATTACGGATTTTCATAATCATTTCCTTAGAAGTTACGATTTTGGGTGCTCCAGAGCGCCCTTCATCAACACAGCTTGTTCTAGCACGTTTAAATTCATTTACCCATCTACTTATTGTGGCGGATGATGGAGCAGATTCACCTAATGTTTCCCGTAACTCATCTTCTCTTTCGGTAGCTTTCGTACCTTTAATTACGAAGTATTTAATCACCGCACGATACTCTGGTTTTTCCATTTTAACAAAACGACGTGTTGCTTCTTTTGCAATCAGCTGTCAAAAATAAACTAATCAACCGATTTGTTTAAATAACGGAATGTAAACATATAAATAGGCAACCTAAATTACAGTGCATTTGGTTTACCAATTAGAGCGCCACCTATGTATCATTCTCACTACTTGTCAAACTATCCTCGTAATTCTTAATGGAATAGATGGACGCAGCATTTAGGACTGAGGAAGATTTGTACAGGGTTCGTAAAACACAAGCTAACTGAATTCAACATTCTGCAAACTTGATTAAAGATTCAAAAAAGGACGAGAGCTTTAGGTATTCTATTGTAATATATGATTCAGAAACCGAGCATCAAAGCTCTGATTGGAAGCATTAAAATGAAGAAAGACCGAACAAAAGCCATTTGGAGAAGCGAAAAGTGAAGACAATGTTGATTTGTTTTTATGATTCGAAAGGCATAGTGCACAAAGAGTTTGTACCAACTAGTCAAACAGTCAATGCTGTGTATTATCTTTTTGTTATTAAGTTATTAAGTATTGTAGCTGGCGTTTGTTACTTGATAATGCATCGTCTCGTCGCTCGACATAGCACTGATTTTCTAACTTCAAATGGCATTTTAACCATCAACCATTCACCGCATTCACCGGATTTGGCCCCCTGTAATTTCTATCTATTCTCCAAACTACGTTTGCCGATGAAAGGACAGCCTTATGCCGACGTCGAAGCTATTAAACAGACGTCGACTGCGGTCTTGAACCACATCTCTAAAGATTAACTTAAAACTTCATTCGACATATTAATTGACCGTACAAAACATTGCATTGAAGACGAAGGCAACTACTTTGAATGAAATAAATGAATTTCGCCAAAATAGTAAGCTTTTGTTTTTATTTTAAAAATGTTTGGTTTTCTCTGCGACAGGTTGTATAAATTGCGCTCATAATACTAAGATTTCTTTATAGAGTCCAACAGATAGCCTTTTACAGGATTCTAGAATAACAAAACAAACGATTCACTGAAACCAAAACAAAAATAACTAAATAAAATAAACATTTCAAAATAAAGTAAAATTTAACTGAAATAATTAAATAATAGTAAACAAATATATCGTAGGTACACTACAAAAATACATCAACCAGTCTTCGCTCGGTACTCGCACATATCACAATCACAGGAGATCTTCCTATCAAATTTGTTCTAGCTCTAACTATTGCAAAAGTGGAGTTGTGTCTACTAATTAATCGTGGCACATAAAATTGTAATTTATGTAAAAAACACTCACATTCAACTTTGTTATGGA